>SKCR01025114.1:0-18343 GCA_019454045.1 Zanthoxylum bungeanum
TAGCAAAGCGCCATGCCTACCCAATTCTCCAGAAATGTTCTTACTGGAATATTAGATCTATATCAAGCGTAGTATACCGTAGTATTGCGTACATCGATCCAGTATCGGACGATCACATGTTAGGCCTGGGGCTGGAAATGTGTCTGCCCCGTACGAAACATATATCGGACATCAAGCAACTAGTCTCTTTAAATCGGACAATCCTGACCTGGTCATATTGTCCCGACGGTTGCAACCTTTTATAGAGTACTAGTTCTGTGTCCTGCGTGATCATCACCTCCATATGTCTGAAGTGATACTTCCATCTCGACATCACATCCAGTACACTACGATTCTCGATAAACCCAGAAGAGGTGTACACAGAACCGGTTAAGGTCCCCCACCACCAAAACCAAAGTTTACCGATTGTCGCAAGTACTAGCGATGTAAGTCTCAGGTTAAGACCATATACACCTACCCTGATGCGGCCTCCCATAGACACGCAGACATACTACCAATGGGATTCCGCGGGGTCTATCCAGAGCGAAGCTGTTTCGTACCATCGGTAAAACACAACCTCATATCGCACTTGCATAAGTATCCAATACTTAAATATATGAGAACTATGTCGTTGTGCCTCACAACGTGCACAAGCGCAATACTAGTCTATTCCGCATTATCGATGTCCGATCTCGATAATACTCCGACTAGGGATATTTAATGATTAAACCTTTATGGATTGATACTGTCTCATATCATCTCAATCCGGTGTTAATCATATGGACTTTCGCCATTTATATATCAAAGTAAATAATATTACAAAACGGAAAAAAGGCAATTTCATTATCACATAGTTAATTTATCAATAATACATATCATTTACAAACAGTGACGCTATGGGACATAATGTCTAACCACCCGCTTAACTGGAATTCATTAGTTTGTTGTGCCAAAGCCAAGGCTTAGTTGATTCAGAGGAAATGGTTAGGAAAATGTATTGGATGCATTGACATATGTATATGTTCGGACTTAGATGTCCACCTACCGGATCTAGGAATTGGATGGGATCCAATTGATCTTCGAGATCTACCTAGTTAAATATCATACAATTTGTTGGCCAAAGTCAAGGTTGTGTGTTATTTAACGGATCCTAGCCACTAGGAAATTGGATTTCCCGACTACTCAACAGAGGGTTAGAGACTTGCAGAAAATAGTGGCAGGCTAGTATTGAATTTGCAATTATCGTTCAGATACTTAGCTTTACGCGCTTACACAACTTATTTCGTCAAAATTTACACATTAGTTGGACTAATACAATGTTATTTTTTTTTTTGTAACAGTTTGACTGTACCCACATATCGTTAACTAGATAATTAGATTATCGTAGTTAAGATGGCAAACAAAGGAAATGTCCGTGACATAATCATGGGTGATAATGTGTTCAAGGGCACCAACTTCGCCGACTGGGAAATGAACCTAAGGATAGTCCTTGGGGCGGAGAGGATACTGTATACGATACAAAAACCTCTCGGGCCTAAGCCCACTGAGCCACTTGAGCTGGAGTTATGGAAAACTCACAGTGATGATTGTGACACGGCTCAGTCGATCATGCTTGCTTCAATGACTCAACACTTTCGCTGCCAGAATAGGGACTTGGATCCTTATAATATGATGGCAAAATTGCAAGATCTTCACCGCACTAATAAGCGGATGGCGAGGTACGAGTTAGTGAAGAAAATCTTTCGCTCCCGTATGACTGATGGTAGTTCTGTTGAGGTCCATGGGACTCAAATGATAGCCGATATTGATGAATTGGCTAATATGGGTATAGTCTTGGAGGCTGAGCTGTCTATAGATGTACTTCTACAGTCACTCCGATACTGGAAACAGATTGTCATCAACTACAAATTGATGAATTCGAATGATACTCTTGGAGAGTTATTATCGATTCTCAAGGAGTCAGAGAAAGAGCTTCTGAAAGGCAACAAGCGCGAGGCGCACTTTGCATCAACATCTCAAACGCCGAAAGCTGGGCTCAAGGCAACTGGGGGTGTTAAGAAGAAAAAGCATAGAAACAAAGGCAAGGCCAAGTCAACAAAGGCTTCTGGGAAGCCAAGGGACAAGTCTCAAGATGTTTGCCTGAAATGCGGCAAGAAAGGTCACTGGAAGCATGACTGCCGCATGAACAAGGGACACAAGGAGGACATACAGGCGGGCAAGGCACCGGCCTCAGGTATGTTTGTTATTGAGATAAATATGACTACTTCTAGTCTTAATAAAAATTGGATTTTTGATTCTGGTGTGGTTCTCATATTTGTACTGATGTGCGGATCTGCATGATAGCAGGAGACTGGCTTCGGGGGGGAGGGTAGATCTACGAGTTGGAAATGGAACTTCTGTTGCTGTTTTGGCCGCAGGCACTTTTGTTTTGGAACTGCCCTCGGGGCATGTACTTAAACTAAATGACTGTTATTTTGTTCCTAGTTTAACTAGGAATATTATTCTGTATCTTTGTTAACCCAGTATGGGTACACTTTTGTATTTAAAAACACCAGGTGTTATTTATATAAAGATGATGCAGAAATTTGCACTGCCGATGCAAATAATGGTCTTTATATTTTGAATATAAATAAATCTCCAAAACGTAAAATAACAAACAAAAGGCTCAAAATGAGTAATCCAAAGGAAGAAACTGTTAGCCCTCGTTCATAGTGACGTTTGTGGGCCCATGTCTAGCCAGGCTAGAGGTGGATATCGATACTTCGTAACCTTTACGGATGATGCATCGCGTTATGGTTATGTGTATCTAATGATGCACAAGTCGGAAACTTTTGAGAAATTCAAAGAGTTTCGACACGAAGTTGAAAAACAAACAGGCAAGAGTATTAAGACATTACGGTCGGACCGTGGTGGCGAATACTTAAGTAATGAGTTTCAAGATTACTTGAAAGAATATGGTATTCTTTCACAATGGACTCCTCCTGGAACACCACAACTAAATGGTGTGTCTGAACGGAGAAACCGTACCTTGCTTGACATGGTAAGGTCGATGATGAGTCGCACTGAGCTACCTATATCCTTCTGGGGACATGCATTAGAAAGTGCAATTCTTATTTTGAATAGGGTTCCGTCAAAGTCTGTTGAACAGACTCCATATGAGATATGGACAGGAAAGAAACCAGGTTTCTCATTCCTGAAGATTTGGGGTTGCTGGGCATACGTCAAACGTTTGGAAGGTACCAAACTTGAACCCAAATCAGATAAATGCCTATTTGTTGGATATCCTAGGGAAACCAAATGATATTACTTCTATTACCCACAAGAGAGAACAAAGTATTGTTGCTCTACATGCGGTTTTCCTTGAGAAGGAATTCCTAAATGCAGTGTTTAGTGGGAGGAAAGTAGAACTCGATGAAAGTCGTAGTGATACTGTTCCTGGCAATGAATCGAGAACGGAACATGAACAGTCCATCCAGGATGAGACTGAACCACAATCTTCAATTACACAAGGACTACGTAGGTCGGAGAGAGTCAGGGTAATACCTGAGAGGTATGGATTCCTGATCTCACCTCATGTAGATATTAATCTTATTGAGGATACTGAACCGGCTACGTATGAGGAAGCGATACAAGGTATCGAATCCACTTTATGGCAAGAGGCCATGAAGGCCGAAATGGATTCCATGTATACCAACCAAGTTTGGACACTAGTTGATGCACCAGAAGGCGTAAAGCCTATTGGATGCAAATGGGTCTTCAAGAAGAAGACCGATATGGATGGCAACGTACAAACGTACAAAGCTAGGCTCGTAGCGAAGGTTTGTAAGTTAGTTAAATCGGTCCATTTATGGACTGAAGCAAGCATCGAGGTCTTGGAACCAACGTTTTGATGAGGTCATAAAAGAATATGATTTCATTCAAAACGTAGATGATCCTTGTGTAATAAGAAGGTTAGTGGGAGTGCACTGACTTTTATTGTCCTTTATGTCGACGATGTATTGCTTATAGGCAATGACATTCCCATGTTAACGTCGGTGAAAGCTTGGCTTTCATTGAAATTCTCCATGAAAGATCTGGGAGAAGCAGCTTTTATTCTAGGAATAAAGATCTACAGGGATAGATCTAGAAGGCTACTTGGACTCTCCCAGAGTACATATATTGATAAAGTGTTGAAGAGATTCAACATGGATCAGTCCAAGAGGGGACTGTTGCCAACATCACATGGCGTCTATCTATCTAGGGACATGTGTCCTAAAACACAAGATGAGAGAGACAACATGAGTCGGACTCCGTTCGCCTCGGTAGTTGGATCGATCATGTATGCCATGATATGTACACGACCTGATGTGTCCTATGCTTTGAGCATGTGTAGTCGATATCAGGCCGATCCAGGAAAGGATCACTGGATGGCGGTTAAGAGTATCCTTAGGTATCTTAAGAGAACTAAGGATGTTTTCTTAATCTATGGAGATGGAGAACTTGAGGTATCTGGGTATACCGATGCAAGTTTCCAAACCGACAGAGACGACTTCAAGTCGCAAACCGGGTACATATTTTGCTTGAATAACGGAGCAGTGAGCTGGAAATCTTCCAAGCAAGATACTGTTTCCGATTCAACAACTGAAGCGGAGTACATTGCAGCAGCTGAAGCAGCAAAGGAAGCGATTTGGATCCGAAAATTCCTAGTTGGATTAGGAGTAGTTCCATTAGCAGCTGAGCCCGTTTTATTGTATTGTGACAATAGCGGGGCCATAGCGCAGGCTAAGGAACCAAGGTCTCATCAACGATCCAAACATGTTCTTCGACGATTCCATCTGATTCGAGAGATCATACATCGTGGCGATGTGAAGATCGAAAAGATCGCATCAGAGGACAACATTGCATATCCGCTGACGAAAATAATTCCTCGGGAAAGTTTGAGCGACACATACATAGTTCAGATATTAGATGCTTGAGTGACTGGCTATAGGCCAAGTGGGAGATTGTTAGACAGTTATGACCCATAGCGTCACTATTTTGTAAATGATATTGTATTATTGTACAAAATTAACTATGTAGTAATGAAATTGCCTTTTACCGTTTTGTAATTTATTTACTTTGATATAAATGGTAAGAGTCCCTATGATTAGTTCCGGATTGTGATGATATGAGACGGTATCAATCCATAAAGGTTTAATCATTAAATATCCCTAGTCGTAGTATTATCGAGATTGGACATCGATAATGCGGAATAGACTAGTACTGCACTTGTGCATGTTGTGAGGGCACAACGGCATAGTTCTCATATATTTAAGTATAGGATACTTATGCAAGTGCGGTAGGAGGTTGTGTTTTACCGATGGTACGGAAAACAGCTTCGCTCTGGATAGACCCCGCGGAATCCCATTGGTAGTATGTCTGCGTGTCTATGGGAGTCCGCTTCAGGGTAGGTGCATATGATCTTAACCTGAGACTTGCATCGCTAGTACTTACGACAATCGGTAAACTTTAGTTTTGGTGGTCCAGGGCTTTAACGGGTTCTGTGTACACCTCTTCTGGATTTATCGAGAATCGTAGTGTATTGGGTGTGATGTCAAGATGGAAGTATCACTTCAGACATATGGAGATGATGATCGCGAGGGATACAGAACTAGTACTCTATAATGGTTGCAACCATCGGGATAATATGACTAGGTCAGGATTATCCGATTCAAAGAGACTGGTTGCTTGATGTCCGATATGTGTATCGTACGGGGCAGACACATCTCCAGCCCCAGGCCTTACATGTGATCATCCGATACTGGTTCGATATACACTATACTACGGTATACTACGCCTGTTATAGATCTTATATTCCAATAAGAATATTTCTGGAGAATTGGGTAGGCATGGCGTTTTGCTAGAGGCTAACCTTGTCTTGTAAATCGGTAAAAACGTAGTATTTGGTACGTACGTATTCAGATAATCTGACGGCCGTATTTACTGCCAACATATCCAGAGATCTCTTGGGTCGCTTCCCGAAGATTCACCAATGACGTATGATTCAAACTCGATTAATCTTGGATTAATTACGGAGAGACTTTATCTTGGATAAAGTACTATAAATAGAGAGAGAACGATTAATTTGGAATTAATCGTAAAATTATTATATTCGATATAATAATCGAAATTCGATTTCGACGCGAAATTAAAATTAGATTTTAATTCGGGCAAACGAGTTAATTTAGAATTAATTCGTTAGCGACGTAAATAATAATTTCGCTAGGCGTAATTATTTATTTAAATTCGATTTAATTAACGTCGCGACGAAAGTTCGGTATTTCGGAAATATCGAACCCGAACGCGTGAGTGCGCGTGGGCCCACTTTCATTTGGGTTGTGTGGGGCCCACATGACACATGTCATTTTATGCATTATTTAATTGTTAATACATTGCATGGTGATAGTGTACAATACACTCAATGGTTTTGCATGGAGTTTGAGTGTTTGACACTCTAAGCCATTGCATGATTTGTGTCATAAGTTTATTATTATTTAAAAATATTATGGCATAAATATAAATTGATTTTTTGTAATAAAAATCATTCAACTCTCCTCTCTCTCACATTGCCGAAACTACATGCAGTTTTGGGCTCTCCATTTCTTCAATTTTTGTGGCAAGATTTGAAGAAGTTGTGCATTCAAAATCACAACAAAGGCTAGCACCTTCAAGGGATCATACATAGGTGATATGGGAAACTAATCCTTGAGCTTGGAAGGATCAAACTCGACTTGGAGTCCCTCTTTTCTTCTTGGCCGAGAGCTTCACTGCACAAGGGAGGAATTTTGCATCATCTTAGCATCCATTTTCAAGTATTGTGAGTATGATTCCGCCATACTTCAATTAATTCATTCATGTATTTATATATTTTGCTTGTTCTTGTTGATCTTGGGGCTTGGTAATTATTTCAAACACTATCACAACTTGGAACGCTCTAGCCATAAAATTCCTTGCAAAATACTTTCCACCAGCCAGAACTGCAAAGTTGAGGAATGACATCACATCATTTGTGCAGCAAGATTCAGAATCCATGTACGAAGCTTGGGAAAGATACAAAGATTTGCTCCGGAAATGTCCTCACCATGAGATTCCAAAATGGCTTCAAGTCCAAACTTTCTATAATGGACTTTCTGGACTGATGAGAACCACAATCGATGCTGCTACTGAAGGAGCTTTGATGGCAAAAGGAGAAGATCAAGCCTGGGACCTAATCGAAGAAATGGCCAATAACAATTCCTTATGGCCAACAGAAAGGAGCATTATTCAAAGAATTGCAGGAATCTATGAAGTTGGAGCTAATACAGCAGTCAACACCAAACTAGATCAGATATGCAAATTCATGGAGACTCTTACCACTGGATCCATAAGTTCACCATATGGAGGAACACCAGAACCAAACCAACTTGAAAGACGGTGAATTATGTCAAAAATTTCAACAGACAGGGGAACAATCCATATTCCAACACCTACAACCCAGGGTGGAGGAATCATCCTAATTTTTCATGGAGCAACAATTCAGGGCAAAAGAACTATCCACCACCTGGATTCCAGCAACAGAATAAAGGCCAGGAGCAGAAAAATGAACCAGTAATGGCAGAGATGCTAGCTCAATTAAAAAGATATGAAGCTATGATTCAGAGTCAATCAGCTTCCATCAAAGCACTAGAGAATCAAATCGGACAACTGGCCAATGCTCAGAGTTACAGACCGCCAGGTAATCTTCCCAGCAACACAGAACCAAATCCAAGGAACCGAGGGAAGGAGCAATGTCAAGCCATTACTTTAAAGAGTGGTACTGAGATCAACAAAGATGTTGGAATCCAGATGTCCCAAGAAGAAGAAGTCCAAAAGAAGCCGAGAAACAGATGGAAGAAAAGAAGCAAAGGAAAAAGAAACAAAGGAAAAAGAACCAGAACAAATCACTCCACCACCACCTTTTCCTCAGCGTCTTCAGAAAAGCAAAATGGACAAACAGTTTGCTCGTTTCTTGGAAATTTTCAAAAAGCTGCACATTAACATACCATTTGCAGAAGCCTTGGAACAAATGCCCAGTTATGTCAAATTCATGAAAGACATTCTTTCACGAAAACGGAGATTGGGAGACTACGAAACAGTAGCTTTGACAGAAGAATGCAGCGCCATCATTCAGAGGAAACTTCCCCCAAAGTTGAAAGATCCTGGCAGTTTCACAGTTCCATGCACCATTGGAGAACATTACATCGGTAAAGCTTTATGTGATTTAGATGCCAGTGTTAATTTAATGCCTTTTTCTTACAGGAAACTGCAAATTGGAAGAGAAGCATGCCTACCTCAGTATCTTTGCAACTTGCTGATCGACACTCGCACTTCCGAGAGGAGTCGTGGAAAATGTGCTAGTTAAAGTTGACAAACTCATCCTTCCAGCAGATTTCATCATCCTTGACATGGAAGAAGACAAAGAAGTACCTATTCTTCGGGAGACCATTTTTGGCTACAGGTAAAACTGTGATTGATGTACAAAAAGGAGAACTGACCATGAAAGTGCAGGACCAAGAAGTGACCTTTAATATTTTCAAAGCAATGAAATTCCCGAGCGATGAAAAGGAAGAAGAAGAATGCTTCAGAGTGATGTTATTGATAATATTGTTCAGAATACTGAGTCAAATCCCACAGATACACTTGAAGCTTGCATCACCAACATGACAAACAACGAACTAGATGCTGAAATCTTGGAATGTATCAATTACCTTGACAAACCATTCCGATTCAAAGTAACACCACCAGTTGAAAGCTTGGAACTGCCAAAGAAAGATCGAATCAAGCCTTCGATTGAAGAACCACCGCAGCTGGAATAAAGTTACTTCCGAACCATCTCAGGTATGCATTTCTTGGAAACTCTTCTGAATTACCTGTTATTATTTCTTCTTCACTAACATGGATTGGAAAAAAGAAAAGCTACTGAGAGTATACGAAAGCACAAAAAAGCCATTGGCTGGACTATAGCAGACATTCGAGGCATTAGTCCATCATTTTGCATGCACAAAATCTTGATGAATGATGAATACAAACCCACAGTGGAGCATCAACGGAGACTCAATCCAATCATGAAGGAAGTCGTGAAGAAAGAAATCATCAAATGGTTGGATGCTGGTATCATTTACCCCATCTCAGAAAGCACTTGGGTAAGTCCTATGCAGTGTGTACCAAAGAAAGGAGGAATTACTGTTGTCACCAATGAAAAGAACGAGCTGATTCCAACAAGAACGGTGACTGGATGGAGAGTATGTATGGATTACAGAAAGCTGAACAAAGCCACGAGAAAATACCATTTTCCTGCTGCCATTTATTGACCAGATGTTAGACAGACTAGCAGGACATGAGTTCTATTGTTTTCTTGATGGATATTCAGGGTACAATCAGATTGCTATAGCACCAGAAGACCAGGAGAAAAGTACTTTTACATGTCCCTATGGTACTTTTGCTTTCTGCAGGATGCCATTTGGATTATATAATGCCCCTGCCACTTTTCAGCGTTGCATGATGGCCATCTTCTCAGACATGCTGGAGCAGAGTATGGAGGTTTTTTGGATGATTTTTCTGTGTTTGGAGATTCTTTTGATCATTGTTTGTTAAATTTGGAACATGTATTACAAAGATGCGAAGATACAAACCTGGTACTCAATTGGGAAAAATGCCATTTCATGGTACAGAAAGGCATTGTTCTTGGACATCGAATTTCACAAAAGGGAATTGAGGTAGACAAAGCAAAAATCGAGACAATTGAGAAACTACCTCCACCCACATCTGTAAAAGGGATTCGGAGTTTTCTTGGACATGCAGGTTTTTACAGGAGATTTATCAAAGACTTTTCCAAGATTGCCAAACCTCTTTGCAATCTTCTGGAAAAGGATGTGCCTTTCAACTTCACCAAAAAAATGCCAGGAAGCTTTTGAGATCTTAAAACAGAAACTGATTTCTGCCCCCATCATTGTAGCACCAGATTGGACCCTTCCATTTGAGGTAATGTGTGATGCTAGTGATTTTGCTGTAGGTGCAGTTTTGGGAAAACGCAAAGCAAAGATTTTCCACACCATTTACTACTCCAGCAGAACTCTGAATGAAGCTCAACTCAACACACACAACCACTGAAAAGGAATTGCTAGCAGTTGTGTACGCTTTTGACAAATTCCGTTCATATCTGCTGGGTCCCAAAGTGGTGGTCTATACAGATCATTCAGCAATCAAATATCTGATCACAAAGAAAGATGCCAAACCCAGATTGATCCGTTGGATACTTCTTTTACAAGAATTTGACGTAGAGATCCGAGACAGGAAATGAACAGAAAACCATGTGGCAGATCACTTATCGAGGCTCGAGAATGGAAAAACAGCTGACAAAGAACTAATAATCAAAGAAACTTTTCCAGATGAACAATTGTTTTCCATAAAACAACCGGAAGTCCCTTGGTATGCTGACTATATCAATTATATTGTATCAGGAAAATGGCCGTTGGAATTGACAACTCAGCAACGGAAGAAGTTCTTCAAAGAAGTCAAGCACTATGTCTGGGATGAACCGTACCTGTTTAAACGATGTGCTGATCAATTACTGAGACGGTGTGTTCCACAGGAGGAAGTCAACAGTGTTTTTGCAACTGTCATTCATCACCATACGGCGGACACTTCAGTGGAAACAAAACTGCAGCCAAAGTCCTTCAATCAGGTTTGTTCTGGCCCACACTTTTTAAAGATGCTTATCTTTTTGCTTTTCAATGTGACAGGTGCCAGAGAACAGGGAATATTTCAAGAAGAAATGAAGGACCATTGCAAAACATTCTGGAAGTGGAGATATTCGATGTGTGGGGTATTGATTTCATGGGACCATTTGTTCCATCATTTGGAAACATGTACATTCTAGTTGCTGTAGACTATGTCTCCAAATGGGTTGAGGCAATTGCACTGCCATCCAATGATTCCAAAGTGGTGATCAAATTCCTGAAAAAGAACATTTCACACTCGGTTTGGAACACCTCGAGCAATCATCAGCGATGGTGGCTCTCATTTCTGCAACATATACTTTGATGCACTCCTATCCAAATATGGAGTTACTCACAAGATTGCCACAGCTTACCATCCACAGTCAAATGGACAGGTTGAAGTTTCAAACAGGGAGATCAAAAGAATCCTAGAAAGAACCGTTGGATCAACAAGGAGGGACTGGTCTACAAAACTGGATGATGCATTATGGGCCTACCGAACAGCTTACAAGACACCCATTGGTATGTCCCCATATCGATTGGTGTTTGGAAAAGCATGCCATCTGCCAGTTGAACTTGAACACAAGGCGTACTGGGCACTGAAGAAATTGAATCTTGATTCAGAAGCTGCAGGAGAGAAAAGACTTCACCAACTCAATGAATTGGAGGAATTTCGCCTACAGGCTTATGAGAATGCCAAATTGTACAAAGAAAAGACCAAAAAATGGCATGACCGAAAAATAGTGCACAGACAGTTAGAACCAAGGCAGCTGGTGTTGTTGTACAACTCAAGGTTAAAACTTTTCCCTGGAAAGTTAAAATCTAGGTGGTCCGGACCATTTGTGATTACTCAGATTTTACCATATGGAGCTGTTGAGTTTGGATCCTAATACCAACAACACATTCAAAGTTAACAGTCAGCGTGTCAAGCACTACTGGGGAGAATCATTTGAGCGACAAAAAGAAAGTGTCACACTTTCAGATCCAGCATAAACGTTCGAAAAGTCACGTCTAGCTGACGACGATTAAACTTAGCGCTCGCAGGGAGGCAACCATGCAATTTTTGTATATATAGTGATTGGTGTGATTTAATTTTGTGTGTTTAGTTTTTGCAGATTAAGTCATTTCAAGATGGAAAAAGCTCTCGCAAATCTTCACAAGCAATTCCTTCTCTCCCTCAAAAATATCTGATGAAAGTCTACAAAGCTCGCTTAGAACGGATGAGACTACTGACAATCCATGGTGTGTCCAATGACATTCGTTGGGTAATTGAAGCACGAGTCCGATTGGCAGGTGAATCCTCTGATTCTTTTATTTCACATCTGCCTGGTTTTGGAAGAAGCACTATGCAAAGAAACGAAGAGCTAAGCAAATGGGTGTTTGTTACAAATGTGCACGTTGGAATTGCAATACTCGTTGTCATTCTTTAGGAATGGTGTCTGTTAATCGCGAAGACAAAATTAATTCATTAGGAATGGCTTGAGTAAGGAGTCTTTAGATGATATATCTTCGACTCTTGAGACGCATCCCAGTGGATATGTTCACATAGACTTTCGCAGATTACATACACAATATCAAAAAGAAAGACAAAAATTAAGTCTTGGGAATCTGACTCAAAAAGACCCTGTTTGCCAATTTATAAGAAAATTGGATGGGAAGCTTGTCCCTGACGCATAGATGTCAATCAAGCCGTTACTTTTCTTGCACATAATATATCTCTTTGTCTTTTCTTAATAATTGTGATTTGTTTTGTCATTTTCTTTTATTTTCTCCGACAGGATCCATACCTTTTTGACTATCACGATCTATTGTTGTACTAATCATCATTTGGAATATACTTGTGCTATTTTTACTCACCCCTTTCAGGTATTATAAATTCAACTCATCATTGCACCTTTGAAGTCATCCAGAGTTAAGAAAGAAAAACATAAAAATGGAAGCCACTTCAAGAAGACGAGTTGAAAACATTTGTGTGTTTTGCGGTAGTAGTGTTGGTACTAAACCACAATACATAGAAGCGGCACAGGAGTTGGGTCGAGTATTAGCTGCAAGGAATATGCACTTAATATATGGCGGAGGAAATCTTGGATTAATGGGGATCGTTTCAAAGGCCGTACAGGATGGAGGCAGTCATGTTTTGGGAATCATCCCAAAACCCTTGGCAGAGGCAAATCTTATTGAATCATCAAACGGAGAGGAATTGATCGTGCCAGGTATGTCTGAACGACTGGTAGAAATGATTAACCGTGCTGATGCTTTTATTGCTTTGCCAGGTGGCTTGGGTACATTGGAAGAAATTTTTATCGTACTATCTTGGGCGAACCTGAACATACACCAGAAACCAATTGGGCTGTACAATGTTGATGGATTTTATGATTTTCTTGTGTGTTTCTTGATGATGCCCGGAGAAATGGATTCATATCAAAACCTTTAAAAGAAATCCTATTTACTGCCAGAACTGCTCCAGATCTAATTGACCAACTCATAGCCTATGAACCACAAGTTGACCCTATCATTTCAAAGATAAATTAGTCTGGGGACGATCGTGGTAAGAGACGTCGGGTTAATCTGGATCTTAACCTTTAAATTCCTGTAGAACTTCAGTTAACCAGGTATTATCATCTAAACTCTTCTGCTACTGTTTAAGACATTGGGGACAATGTCTCATTTAGGTTTGGGGGAGGGAATTAGTTGATTAATATCTTGTTTTTAGTGTATGTTGTTTTTATTTTTTAGTCCAAATTTTTCGAAAAATACAAAAAAAATTGAAAAATTTTCAAAAATTACAAAAATATTTTGCATTTTTGTGTTTTTATTTTGACTAAAAAGGTGGAATTGGTAAAAGATAGCCGAGTAAGGAATTTCCGCTCCTGAGACGTATCTTAAACCTATTTTGAAACAAGTTAATTTTTGTTTATTTCCTTTTTAATTATTTAATTTGTGAATTCTCCTTAAAACTAACTAAAATGTATCTTCATGTTCAGTTGACAGGTATTATGAACTTACATGGAACATACAGTCGTGAGCTAAAATTGAAAAGTTTGTAATATTCAGTGCTCTAGTTTAATTGGAGGAAGCATCTCTAAAAAGTGATGGAGTAAAAAAAAAAAAAAAAAAAAAAAAAAAAAAAACGTCTGAGATCCGAGTTATTAAGTCTGTAAGGGTGTTTTAATACCTAGTGCCCTAAAACCAACTGGTTTGGGATTCACTGGCCCAAAGCTCGCTACATGGATCGAAGATGCTGTAAAAATATATATATATCTGAAGTCTGAGTAATTAAGTTCGTAGGGGTGTCTTAACACCTGGTGCCCTAAAGTCCAACTGGTTTGGGAGCCACCGACCCAAAGCTCTACATAGACGGAAGATATTGTATAAAAATAAAAAAATAGAGAAAAAATCAAAAAAAAAAAAATCAGAAAAATCAGAAAATTATTCATTGCTACAAAAAGGTGTGAAATCTGATAGAACTTTAGGACAAAAATATTACTCTCTTATCAACTGCACTTATGACTGTTGTGGGCAAAAATGAGTTATTAATATTTTGTTAGCTGTGTATATGGAGAATGGTAAAAATAATCGGAGAATTTACTTATTCGGTAATTTAGAAAGAATCAAAACAACTAGTAACTTGGAGTAGAATTTTCACCTGATTAGTCTAACTAACTTTATTATTCTCTTTTCGCTTTGCTTGTTTTTTGCTTTTGTGTGCATTAGTTTTAATACCTTTTTACTTTTGTAAAATGTTTGTGGGTATCATTGCTGTAAACCCTCACGAGACTACACTCGTCCACTAGGGACACCTAGGGGTTTAAAGGCTTGTTGCATATGCTAAATGCAACCGTGATCCCTACGAAAATGGCTTAGTTAAATTTTGTTATGTTATTTTATTTTGTATTTTGCTCGAGGACTAGCAAAATGTTAGGTTTGGGGGTGTGATGAGTGGTATTTATATCACTATTTCCCACTCATTAAACTTAATATTTTGTATAGTTTCTTGAGTTTTGTGAATGTTTTGATGTGTTTTATTGTTATTTTGCAGATAAATAAAGTTTGGACAGCACTGGAGGTAATTTGGGGCAAAACCGGACAAAAATGCGTCAACAGGGACATTTTCGTCTTTTGCGTGTCGCGACGCTGAAACACTGCGCGCCGCGACGCCCAGCATGAGCCGAATCTGCTAACGTGCGCCAGGTCAACGGTCAACAATTTGAGAAGTTTTGACTTTGCTAAAATGCGCCGTGCCACGTGTCACCATCACATCCCATCTTCTAACATGCGCCGTGCCACGTGTCATCATCATATGCTGCCGACACTCAGACTTGACACGTGTCGCCTCGTCATCAGCCACATCATCGGTCAACAAGTCAACCTTGCCACGCGTCGTGCCACATCATCGTCCACGTCAGCAGGTCAACCGAGTCAACTTGCCACGTCAGCCTCAGCCAATCACAACTTGACACGTGTCGCCACGTGTCGCAATCCTATTATGCCGACAAGTGAACAGTCAGCCGCCACGCCACGTCATCACCACATCGTCACCGCGTCAGCATGACGTCATCATAATAATTGAGAATTAGCCGCCTTGACACGTGTCGCGTGAACAGTCAGCCGCCTTGCTACGTGTCGCCTTCTCATCGTGCCACGTCGACAAATCCAGCGTCGCGACGCTGAGGTCCTTGGCGTCGCGACGCGCGAACAGTGAAAAATTTTCCTATAAATAGAGCGCGAAATTTCAGATTTCAGTACACCATTCCCTCTCTCTTATTTCAGTACACCATTCCCTCTCTCTTATTTCCTATAAATAGAGCGCGAAATTTCAGATTTCAGTACACCATTCCCTCTCTCTTATTTGATGTAAATAGGGAATTCTTCACTGTTCGCGCGTCGCGACGCCAAGGACCTCAGCGTCGCGACGCTGGATTTGTCGACGTGGCACGATGAGAAGGCGACACGTAGCAAGGCGGCTGACTGTTCACGCGACACGTGTCAAGGCGGCTAATTCTCAATTATTGTGATGACGTCATTGATGACGTCATGCTGATGCGGCGACGACGTGGTGATGACGTGGCGTGGCGGCTGACTGTTCACTTGTCGGCATAATAGGATTGCGACACGTGGCGACACGTGTCAAGTTGTGATTGGCTGAGGCTGACGTGGCAAGTTGACTCGGTTGACCTGCTGACGTGGACGATGATGTGGCATGACGCGTGGCAAGGTTGACTTGTTGACCGATGATGTGGCTGATGACGAGGCGACACGTGTCAAGTCTGAGTGTCGGCAGCATATGATGGTGACACGTGGCACGGCGCATGTTAGCAGATGGGATGTGATGGTGACACGTGGCACGGCGCATTTTAGCAAAGTCAAAACTTCTCAAATTGTTGACCGTTGACCTGGCGCACGTTAGCAGATTTGGCTCACGCTGGGCGTCGCGGCGCGCAGTGTTTCAGCGTCGCGACGCGCAAAAGACGAAAATATCCCTGTTGACGTATTTTTGTCCGGTTTTGCCCCAAATTGCCTCCAGTGCTGTCCAAACTTTATTTATCTGCAAAATAACAATAAAACACATCAAAACATTCACAAAACTCAAGAAACTATACAAAATATTAAGTTTAATGAGTGGGAAATAGTGATATAAATACCACTCATCACCCAATTATCATATTCGGACTTTATGGAAATGGTTTTAGGCCCAATTGGATCCAACCAATTATCCTAAACCAAACTTGGTCCAACCAAGCCCATTAAGCCCAAATACAATAAATTAAATTAATTCATTATTCCAAATTACAAATTAATTTATTTCAAGTGTAATTACCTTAATTAATTAATTAATCTAATGCTTCCAAAACACTAATTAATTTAATTAATCATGCCTAATTCCCAAATTCATGTCCAACACAAAATTGGGGCAAAATCAATCTTATAACATGCATCAAGGCTCACGGCTAAGGCATATAAAATCATTCAATTTGATTTCAATCTAATTAATTCAGCATTTAATATTTCTATCATGCCAACAACACATCCAATATGTCAAATTTTAAAAATTCTCATGAGCTTTCCTAGGGTATCAAATTCAGCCAAGCATAGGATTTGGGGATTTTTTATCTAATCAATATTTCACAAATCCAACAATGCACAAATCCAATTCGACATCATATAAGCTCAACCAAACCATCAATTTAAGAAAATTAAGCTCCAAACACAAAATTCCCAAATTTAAAGTCATGAACCCTAGAAATTCAAATCAAGCTTAGATCGCTCTGATACCAATGTAAGTGTCCTAGACATGCCACGGGATCTCTAAGCGTGATTCGTGTGTGAATAAAATCAAAAATAAGTTGCGGAGGACTTACATTGACCGGCTTGAGTTCAAAACTTTCATTGATGTTGAAGCTTCCAAGCTCATGGGTGAGTATCTCTATCACCTTCATTTGACTCCCTTATGTGCTAGCAAGAACAAATGGAACATATTTTATCTCCCAATGAGAAACAAATTTGTCCGAGAGAGAGATGAGTGATCGCCCAATTGAAATCATGGCCATTTGGCCTTCTTCAAAAGAATGGCCATTCGGCCAAATTGTCAACACAAAGGCCATTCGGCCAAACTGCTAAAAAAAAAGGCCAAATGCCTTTCTTCATCGGCCAAAAGGGAAAACAGAAAGAAGTCAATGGTCTTTTGTTGCTTTCGGCCAATGAGAGTTGATTCTGCCAAAAATGCTTTTTTTTATTGTTTCAAAAACAGAGGCCAGATCAATCAAAAGGAAGCAAGCAAAATGAAAGAATTAAAAGAAAAGGACAGACTCATTCGGCCAAGGAGAGAAATATCAAATTTTATTCTAAAAACAACCACTACCCATTTTGACTTCCAAAGCCCTTTTATTTACGTTGGTGGTTGTGTGCATTTAAGTAATCCAATTACTATTCCAACCACTTCCATCATAAAATGACTAGTTGATGTAAGTTGGTGGGTCCCACACTTAAATTCAAAATTCAAGTTCGGTTAGACTACACACTTCGGCCTCGGGTTCGTTTATTCCGAATAAACAAATTTTCGTCGCGGCACAATTAAATCAAATTTAATTAAATAATAATACCCAGTAAAATTATTATGAAAATCGCTCGCGAATTAATTCCAAATTAATTTGTTCGCTAAAATTAAAATCCAATTTAATTTCCCGTTGAAATCCAATTTCAATTAATATATCTAATATATTATTTAGCCCAATTAAATAAATTAAATAGTAAAATCTAATTTAACTATTAAATTTATTTTACCGATTAATTCCAAATTAATCGCGTTCTCTCCTCTCGACGAATTTAATCCCAGATAAATTCTCGACGTAATTAATCCCAGATTAATTCTTTCTCTGATAATTAATCCCAATTAATTCTTGCCGTAATTAATCTCAGATTAATTTTCTCTCTTTATTAATCCCAGATTAATATTCTCTCTCTAAATTAATCCCAGATTAATATTGTTCGAGTCAAACATCATCGGTGAATCTTTGGGATGCGACCCAAGAGATCCCTGGATATGTTGGTAGTAAATATGGTCATCAGACTATCCGAACACGTGCATACCCAGTACCACGTCTTTACCGATT
>SKCR01025115.1:0-18394 GCA_019454045.1 Zanthoxylum bungeanum
TTATATTATAAGATATAACTTAGGAACATTAGGTGAATCTAGTAGTAGCGAACCAGTAATTCAAACAAGACTTAGCGCAGAGGATCGTTGGTTACTACAACAAAATAAAAAAGCTAGGGATACGACAACTAATAACCCCGAATTAGATAATTATTTATCTACAAATTTCGAGTTTCCTACTGAAAGTTTAGTTAGTAAAAATTTTAAAATCCTTGAATGGTGGAACCGATATCAAAATATATATCATGTTTTATCAATTATTGCTAAAGAGATATTGGCAGCACATATTTCCACCGTTGCGGTTGAGCAAGCCTTCAGCTTGGGAGGCAATATATTGGAAGCTAGACGATTTTCATTACATCCAAGCACTCTAGAAGTAACAGCTTGTGTGGATGATTGGACTCGAGCTGATTTGAGACAACAAGAAGATGCCCTCGATGATTTTGAAGACTTGTTCGATAATGCATCTGTAACAACAAGTGCAAGCGGAACAGGAGCTGAATGATCAACTGATAATGATGATTGATAATTACAAAATTGTAAATTTCCAAAAGGGAAATATCTTTAAATTATAATGGAACTACGTGAGCTTTGATTCCTCTCACCCCTTGAGGATACGTAGGCAACTTAAATTTTTTAAAATTTAAGTTCAAGCTCTTTAATTTAATAATTTTATTTATTTATTAAATTAATCTAAATTATTTTAAATTATTTTCGATTTTTTTTATATAATTAAAAAAAGGTTCGAACCGGAACCAGAATCGGAACCGATCGGTACGATTCCGGTTCGGTTTACGGTTTCGGTTCCACACTTGTGGAACCGGAAATCGAACCGCCGGCCCGGTCTAGTTGCAACCTCTTGTAACATCGTCGGTCTAAATTGGACAACTTTCGTCCTTTCAGCCTGCAGTTAATAAAAAACTCTATGTTGGAATTCAAAGAATTCTCTATTTTGCGCTTCAAAGCAACAAGTAACCTAGTCTGCGTATCACCTCTCTATAATCAAACTGATCCTGCCATGTTTGATGGTGAGGAGTGAATTGCTCCTGCTAAGTGAATTGTTGAAAATATGGGGACTAACGAAGAATATTATGCTCGTCATGTGGAGACAAATGCAGGAGGATTTGATCCTCTGGTGTTTGGTGTTGTTGCTGAAAATCTTGGGTGGCACAATGTATGTCCCGCTCATAATTCATTTCAAATATTTGTTCATCTTGGGTGTCAATGGCTAATGCTAGATCCTTAGCCATCATTTGATCAAATACTCTGTATAATCTTCCATCCGTTGTTTATATTGTAAACAACTACAATCATAATTAGACTAAGTGAAATTATAGAACTTACCTCTTCGATCCACCTTGGCGTATTTCGTAAAATATACTTAATTAATTATAAAGAGGGTTGAACTTTATCGGTAGATCTCGATGTCATGATTTGTTTAACCTTCAACTACAATTAAAATAAATTATATTATAAACAATATATAACAATTAAAAATATTAATATAAAGTAAAATTTATGAATAATATTCATAACATCCGTTTGTTGGAACAAAACGACCAACTAAGCATCTGATGGGTTCCCTTAAATTTCCATTTCAATATTCAAGAATGATGAAATTTTTCAAAACGACCACCCTCTAATTGCTTCGAATGCCCATGCCTAAAATCCATAAACAAACCATTCATATTATACTTATCCTCTACATGTCTTGAATTCTCCACATGCTCTTTTTTGAACTTTTCATCTTTACCCTATTATACTCTCTTGCACTCATCATATATAACATTTCAGGACCATCTTCCTCATTAAGGACCCAAAAACAATCCTTATTATCCATTCACTTCATCAGACCATAATTAATTGGTCTAACCTTCTATCGAAACATCAATACCCTATCAGTAAAATAATATAAAGCTATCATCAAAGCATCCTCATCGAGTATTGACGAGAAGTTCAACTACTCCATCATGACATCCACATCTCGCAAATTGGCTCAAGACTAACGAGGGAAATATCGATCAAGCATATTATAAGCATTGTAGAGACTTCGAGACTCTGTATCATACTCAAGGCCAATTATTAAAGCCCACTCCTTGATCAAAAACCAAATGCACTCATCTTTAATATGGAACCAGAGTTGGTTTTCTTTATCATATTCAAATTGGATAACTCTGTTAATTAGCACATTCTCTATTATCATTCTGCTACACTCCATATACATGTTAAAAAAGTATCCAAAAATTTATTCTTTGAACATTTGCAATTGAGTCTCAGTCAAATTTCTATTTAGGACATCAACACTCTTTTGATTTTCGTATGTTTGTCCCCCAATCTTGGAAGAAACAATCCTCTACTAATATAGGCAAAAACCATGGGTGTGTAGACATATCTAAAATATCAACAATATATATCATTTTAATCTAAAATTGGGGAAAAATGTTTATCAATGTAACACCAACTGTCAAATTTCCTAATCAGTGCGACAGTGTCTTATCAGTGGGACAACATTGCCACACTAATCATCCCACTCTTAGTATGTACATTGATAAATCGAATAATTAATATGTACACTTATAGTTCATAAAGTATATCTCATGCTTCCTTCCCACTTCAAAATAAATTATTATCCAATAAGTGCATTTCTTGTAAAACTCTGAGACAGTTGAGGGGTTTTAAATACTCTGCTTAAACCCACAGTGAAGTTTCAAATGATTCTTAAAAAAAAATCTCATGCTTCCCACTTCAAAATAAACCATCATTCAGTGAAATACAATGTTACAAGACTCAAACCAAATAAATCAAAATCATAAATTAAATAAAATAAGATATCATAAATTATAAATATTTTACAAAAAGGATATATATTTACAGCGGTAATATATTTCAATTAGGGCTCAGATACTAATATATTTCAGTCAGGGCTCAAATACTTAAGGTTTATGACTCATTATGGGTTAAAACTTCATTTATTGCAATATAAAACGCAACACAATGTTCAAGAACCAAGCAACATAAAAAGGCACATAATTATACATATAAAAAAATTAATATAAAAATTAATATTGTTTTGTGGTGAGTAATGTTTTTTAATTTTTTAATGTTTATATATTCATTTATATGGAGCGACTTTCAATTGAGACCCTATAACGAACCGGAAAAAGAGAAGAAAAACAAAAAGCACACATAAATGAGCTCAGAAAGATGCATGATCTTATCATAGTCAAGTCTCATATGTCCAGACATATTTACAAACAACTTCTTCATCACTGCAAATCACCCACCAAAATTTGGAAGAAAAAAAATAAATATAAAAGGTCATGTAGTATTTGCATCTCAGAGATAATCCCATGTGGGAAATTGCAGACATTCAACACCGCATCAGTGTCAGACCGCCCGTCTGCTTTTTCTCATCTTTGAATAACACAACACTAACAATATTGCTAACACTTTTTTTAGGTAAAATTTATGACTGTTTCAGATTTGACAACCAAAATTTTAAACCCTTTTATCACCAACCCACAATCCTTAAGAAAATTGCTAACAAACCCACCAAAGCATAAAAGTGCATAAGGAAAATAAATAAGAAAAAAATTGCAATCATATCATCTAAAAATTTAAAGAAAAAAATCAACTTAAGACACGGCGGCATCAGATAATAAGCGGAGTTTGTAGTCTTCACGGTGATCAGTGTAGAATAAAATAATCATCATCACTTGCCGTATAATTTTAATTGTAACAAAATGCAGGAATTTGATTACAAAAAAATAATAAAATAATAAAAACAAATCACAGAGAGAGAAATGAATATCGGTAGGTCCATTTGACGCCAAAGCAAATAAGAAGAATGCAATGGGCTGGTAAGCCAACCTTTCAATTTCTGCACCAATTTTATCTCCTCCAGCTTTTCATTATGCTAAATAAAGGAGAGGGTAAACTGATGCAACAAATTATCAATTTACGTTTAATGATTCGAAATTGTTAATAAATAAATCTTGTAATTGTGAAAAAATGGATCAGAAGAAACCCTAGGAGGCGCGAGTTTGGAAAGATAGGAATTAGGAAGGACTCTGACTGATAGGTTTTATATAGGGCTTACATGTCTAAGGGTTTTTATCTTACGAGCCATAATGGGCCACTCAGCCCAACGACTAGAGTTTTGGGCTAGAAAACAGGCCCATTGGATATGAAAAATTGCTATAAAACGATTACTAAGCCTACCTGCTAAGAAATTGGGGGAAAATCCTATATATACATGACGCGTCCAAGCATAAAAATTGGGGTAGATAATTTGTTTTTTAATGATAATTTGTTTTTTAATGTATTATTATTTCTTTTAACCTCGAGATGTTTCCATGAAGAAAATGAAGGCAAACAATATTCGAAAATCTCGATGGCTCATCTTAATTTAAGGAAAGTGTTGTGACATATATACACACACAGTGTCAGCCCCTTAGACTGGTTGCTCGAGAAAATAGAGAACGAGTGGCTTGGTGGCAGTCAAGCACTCGCAAGAAACACATGGCTTGGGTGGGCTATGTGTGTGGGCAGTTGGTGCTGTCTTGAGGGAGTTTGCTAACACAGTGGGCAGTTGGTGCTGTCCCAATGGAATGTTGCTGAGACATTGGGCGGTTGGTGCTGTCCGTAGGGAGTTGATGTTGTCTTGGACAAGGCAGTTGCGTGCACATGCAGCAGAAATGCGGGGCAGTTGCGGGAGGCGGTTGGCGTGCACTTGCATGGCAGTTGGCGTGCACATGCAAGGGAACTGGCTTCACATGCTGAACACATGGGGCAGTTGCGAGGGAAACTACTAGTAACTGGCGAGTTGGGAAACATGTGGGGAAATTCATGTGATGCTTGTGTGTGTGTGTGTGTGAACTTCCTAGAGCAATTGGGATGTAACTGCTATGTGTGTATTTGGCTGGTGCCTATTGGGCTAGCACACCCTATGGCAGTTGGGGTGTAACTGCCGCTAGTATATATTGTATTGTGAAAAACATGCACAGAGGGAGAGAGAGCATAGTACATGAGAGTACAAGAGTGAATGTTCATTGAGCTTTTATATGTTTAGCACGAATCCTTGTAATTGCTTTGGTGAGTAATAAAAAGGTTGGGCATTGTCCTGTAAAGCTTGTGTCTTGTATTTACTTGATGTGTGGGTTGCTTGTGTGCTTACTGTGAGGGTGTGTGAACATTGCGAGTGATTGCTTGTGGCTTGTGTGGGTGCTTGCGAGAAAATGCTGACTAAGTTGGGCGAACTTAGTGCCGCACTTGGCTAAAAAAACTTGGGGTTCAAATTTAGTCGTGTGACAACTGGTATCAGAGCGTCATCTTGGGCTGATGGCGGGCAGATCTAACGCTGAACTGAAGGAACGAGTGGCCAAGTTGGAGGCACTCGTTGGGGAGTCGAGCCAATAGACTACTTCTCCATTGTTTTTGGCGATGGAAAAATTGGCAGAGGAAATCATAGGCCTTCAGAACAACCTTGACACACAACGGGTTGATGCGGAAGAACGCATTGCGATTGTCATTAGAGACTGTGTAGCTTTGGTGGAGGCGTGGAAAGGAAGTATGAAATAGATGATGTGGGAAATCACTCTTCTAAAGAGGGCATTGGGTCGTGGACAACCTGATGGGGGTGAGGGTGCGACCAAGTTGAAAGTTCCTGAACCAAAACCATTCGGTGGTGCTCGAAATGAAAATGAGTTGGAGAACTTCTTATGGGACATGGATCAGTACTTCAAGGCTGCTAATGTCTTAGAGGTACAAAATATGACTATCACGAGCATGTACTTGGCTGGTGAAGCTAAATTGTGGTGGAGAACTCGGTTGGATGACGATGAGACAGCGGGGCGTCCCACAATAACCACATGGGAGGCGCTGAAGAAGAAGTTGAAGGATCGATTCCTCCCCACCAACACAGCGTGGATTGCAAGGAAACTTTGAAAAGTTTGAAGTGTTGGGTTCTAATAAACAAACCAAGATCATTTAAAGCATAAAATAATGTGAATACGTAATGAAGTATAGCGGAAATATACTCACAATACTCGGTTGGATGGATGTGTAGAATTCAAAATTTTTGCTTCATTTGAAGTTGTTCTAAACTCCTCCAATGTTGAGTGTCAAGCTCCAAGCTTTGAAGAATGTATTCCAAACTCTTGGGAAAGGTTTCCCTATCACCTTTGTATGATTCTATGAGTGTGCTAGCACTAGAAAAATTTGCAACAAATTCTTCCTTGTGTTCTTGAAGCTCTCGGCCAAGCCAAGAAAGGGAGAGGAAATTTTTACTTTGCCGTGAATAGAGAGAGAGAGGAAGAGATGAGTGACTTTTGATAACTTGTTTAATGATTTTCCAAAATGAATTCTCAATATACCAAATCCATCACATTTGGTAAAAGGTCACTCATCCTTTCAAGTTGGAGTGTAAAGTAAGTCATCACCAACTCACCAAATTCCATCACCAAAAAGTGATGAGAATGACAAGTGATGTGACTAGTAATGTGACTTATGGGCCCCACTTGAATTCAAAATCTGAGTAGGCCAGCAAACATATTCCGGGCTCGGGTTCGTTAATTCCGAATTAACGAATTTTTTGTTGCGACGTAATTAAATCAAATTTAATTAATAATTATGCATAGCAAAATTACTATTAAAGTCGCTCGCGAATTAATTCTAAATTAATTCGTTCGCCCGAATTAAAATCCAATTTTAATTCCGTTATGAAATCTAATTTCATTTAATATATCGAATATATTATTCTATCGATTAATTCTGAATTAATCGTTCTCTCTCTATTAATTGAATTTTATCCCAGATAAAATCTTTCCGTAATTAATCCTAGATTAATTTTCTCTCTCTTATAATTAATCCTAGATTAATTATGTTCGAGTCATACGTCATCGGTGAATCTTCGGGAAGCGACCCATGAGATCCCTGGATATGTTGGCAGTAAATCCGGTCGTCGGACTATCCGGACACGTGTGTACCTCGTACAACGTTCTTACCGATTTACGAGACATGGTTGGCTTCTAGCAAAGCGCTGTGCCTACCCAATTCTCTAGAAATATTCTTTAAGGAATATATAATCTATAACAGGCGTAGTATACTTAGTATTGCGTATTGCGATCCAGTATTTGATGTAACATGCAAGGCCTGGGGTTGGAATAGTATATGCCCCGTACGAAGCATATATCAGATCACAAGCAACTAGTCTCTATAATCGGATAATCATGACATTGTCATATTATCCTGATAGTTACAACATAATAGAGAACCGGTTCTGTATCCCTGCGTGATAATCATCTCAATATGACTGAAGTGATACACTACGATTCTCAATAAACCCAGAAAAGGCGTACACAGAACCTGTTAAAGTCCCGGACGACCAAAACCAAAGCGTATTGATTGTCGCAAGTACTAGCGATGCAAGTCTCAAGTTAAGACCAAATACACCTACCCTGATGCGGATTCCCATAGACACATAGTCATACTACCAATGGGATTCCGCGGGGTCTATCCAGAGAGTAGCTGTTTCCGTACCATCGGCAAACACAACCTTCTATCACACACCATGAGAACTATGCTGTTACGCTTCCATAACATGCACAAGTGTAATACTAGTCTATTCCGCATTATCGATGTCCAGTCTCGATAATACTACGACTAGGGATATTTAATGATTAAACCTTTGTGGATTGATATTGTCTCATATCTTATAATCTGGAACTAATCATTAGGACTTTTATCATTTATATATACAAGTAATCTAATTACAAAATGATAAAATAGCAATTTCCATTGTCACATAGTTAATTTGTACAAAAACCACAATATCTTTTACAAATAGTGACGCTATGGGTCATAATTGTCCAACAATCTCCCACTTGGCCTATAGCCAGTCACTCAAGCATCTAACACCTGAACTATGTAAATGTCGCTCAAACTTTTACTGAGGAATAACGTTCGTCAGCGGATCTGCAATGTTGTCCTCTAATGCGACCTTCTCGATCTTCATATCACCACGATGTATGATCTCACGAATCAGATGAAAACGTCGAAGAACATGCTTGGATCGTTGATGAAACCGCGGTTCTTTAGCCTGCGCTATAGCCCCGTTATTGTCACAATACAATGGAACGGGCTCAGCTGCTAACGGAATTACTCCTAATCCAGTTAGGAATTTACGGATCCAAACTGCCTCTTTTATTGCTTCAGCTGCAGCAATATATTCCGCTTATGTTGTTGAATCAGCAACAGTCTCTTGCTTGGAAGATTTCCAGCTTATTGCTCCGTTCAAACAAAATATGTACCCATATTGTGACTTACTACATCGTCTTTATCGGTTTGGAAACTTGCATCGGTATACCCAGCTACCTCAAGTTCTCCATCTCCATAGATTAAGAAAGCATCCTTAGTTCGTCTAAGATACTTAAGGATATTCTTAACCGCCATCCAGTGACCATCACCTGGATCGGCCTGATAGCGACTACACATGCTCAAAGCATATGAGACATCAGGTCGCGTACATATCATGGCTACATGATCGATCCGGCTGTTGAGGCGATCGGGATCCGACTCATGTTGTCTCTCTCATATTAAGTTTTAGGACACATGTCCTTAGATAGAGTGACACCATGTGACACTGGCAACAGTCCCCTTTTAGACTGTTCCATGTTGAATCTCTTCAACTTTTTGTAAATATATGTACTCTGAGAGAGCCCAAACAGCTTTCTTGATCTATCCGATAGATCTTTATTCCTAGAATAAAGGCTGCTTCTCCCAGATCCTTCATGGAGAATTTTAATGAAAGCCAAGCTTTCACCGATTGTAGCATGGGAATGTCATTGCCTATTAGAAATACATCATCAACGTAAAGGACAATGAATGTCGGTGCGCTCCCACTAACCTTCTTATATACACAAGGATCATCCTCGTTTTAAACGAAATCATATTCTCTTATGATCTCATCAAAACGTTGGTTCCAAGAACGCGATGCTTGCTTCAATCTATAAATGGATCGATTTAACTTGCAAACCTTATCTGCATTTTTAGGTACGACAAAACCGTCAGGCTGTTGTATATAAACATCCTCCAAAAGGTTTCCGTTAAGGAAAACAGTTTTGACGTCTATCTGCCATATCTCGTAATCAAAATATACAGTATTAGCAAGCATTATCCGAATGGATTTAATCATGGTAATAGGTGAAAAAGTTTCGTCGTAATCGACACCATGTCGTTGACGATACCCTTTCGCTATAAGCCTAACTTTGTACGTTTGTATGTTGCCATCAATGTCGATCTTCTTCTTGAAGACCCATTTGCAACCAATAGGCTTTACGCCTTTTGGTACATCAACCAGTGTCCGAACTTGGTTGGTGTACATGGAATCCATTTCGGACTTCATGGCATCTTGCCATAAACCGGAGTCGATACCTTGTATCGCTTCCTCATACGTAGCCGGTTCGTCTTCCTCAATAAGATTAATATCCACATAAGGTGAGATCAGAAACCTATACCTCTCAGGTTGTTTTCTAACTCTCTCTGATCTACGTGGTTCTTGTGTATTCGAAGATTGTGGTACAATCTCATCCCTGATGAACTGTTCATGTTCCGTTAAGGAATCGATATCTGGAACAGTATCACTCTGATTTTCATCGAGTTCTACTTTCCTCCCACTAACCACTGCATTTAGGAATTCCTTCTCAAGGAAAACCGCATGTAGAGCAACAAATACTTTGTTCTCTTGTGAGTTGTAGAAGTAATATCCTTTGATTTCCCTAGGATAACCTACAAATAGGCATTTATCCGATTTGGGTTCAAGTTTGGTACCATCCAAACGTTTAACGTATGCCCAGCATCCCCAAATCTTCAGGAATGAGAAACCCGGTTTCTTTCATGTCCATATCTCATACGGAGTCTGTTGAACAGACTTTGACGGAACCTTATTCAAAATAAGTATTGCACTGTTCAATGCATATCCCCATAAGGAAATAGGTAGCTATGTACGACTCATCATCGACCTTACCATGTCTAACAAAGTTCGGTTTCTTCGTTCGGACACACCGTTTAATTACGGTGTTCCGGGAGGAGTCCACTGTGAAAGAATACCATACTCTTTCAAGTAATCGAGAAACTCATTGCTTAAGTATTCTCCACACGGTCCGACCGTAATATTTTAATACTTTTGCCGGTTTATTTTTCTACTTCGTGTCGAAACTCTTTGAATTTCTCAAAGGTTTCCGATTTGTGTCTCATAGAATACACATAACCATAACGTGATGCATCATCTGTAAAGATTACGAAGTATTCATATCCACCTCTAGCCTGAATAGACATGGGCCCACATACGTCACTATGAACGAGGGCTAACAGTTCGGTGGCACGTGCACCTTTACCGCTAAAAGATGTTTTAGGCATTTTGCCTAATAAACAAGATTCCAATATGTCATATGAATTTGGATCAAATCCGTCCAAGTACCCACTCTTAGAAAGTTTGGATATGTGAGTCTTGTTAATGTGTCCCAGACGACAATCCCACGTATAAGTTTCATCTTTCTTACTTAGTTTAAGCCTTTTGTTTGTTACATTATATGTTTGAGATTGATTTATATTCAAAATATAAAGACCATTATTCACATCAGCACTGCATATCTCCATATCATTTTTATATATAAAACACCCAGTGTTTCTAAAAATAAAAGTATAGCCACATTGGGCCAATAAAGATATATATATAATATTTATAGTCAAACTAGGTACATAATAACAGTCTGAAAGATTAAGTACATGCCCCGAGGGCAGTTCCAAAATATAAGTCACAACGGCCAAAACGGCGACTCTAGTCCCATTTCCAACGCGGAGGTCAATCTCTCCTGAGGCGAGTCTCCTGCTAATCCGCAGATCCTGCACATCAGTACATATATAAGTACCACAACCAGAATCAAAAATCCAATTTTTAAAACTAGAAGTAGACATGTTTATTTCTATAACAAACATACATGAAGCCGGTGCCTTGTCCGCTTTGATTTCCTTCATGTGCGCCTTGTACTCACGACAGTCACACTTCCAGTGACCCCGTTTGCCACACTGCAGGCATACATCTTGGGAATTGTCCTTAACCTTCCCAAAAGACTTTGACGATTTGGCCTTGCCCTTCTTCTTCTTCTTTACACCTCCAGTTGCCTTGGGCAAATCCCTCGGAGACTGAGATGTTGAAGCGAAGTGCGCCTCGCGCTTTTTGCCCTTCAATAGCTCTTTTTCTACTTCACGCAGCATTGCCATCAGCTCTCCAAGAGTATGGTCTTGGTTCATCATATTGTAGTTCATGATGAACCCGCTCCAGCTGTCAGGAAGAGACTGCAAGATCAAATCTATAGAAGTCTCAGCCTCAAAGGTTATGCCTAGCTGACCTAGCTGTTCAATGTCAACAATCATCTGTGACACATGGTGCTCAACAGATGTACCCTCTGACATTCGTGAGCGAAAGAGCTTCTTCTACAATTCATACATTTGCGATCTAAGGTTAGATTGATGAAGGTCCTTCAATTTTGCCATCATAGTATAGGGATCCAATCCCTTGTTTTGGCGACGAAATTGAAAGGTCATCACAGCGAGCATGATGCATTGAGAAGTTGAGTTGTCATCGCTATGAATCTTCCAACGCTTAATATTTGTTGAGGGTTTTTCGCGTAATTGGCAACCAATTAATTATCTTTGATTAGGTCTCATCATACACCCTTAAGCATGCATTATAAAAGCATAATAAGGCGCAATAAATAAATTAATAATGATATGCAGATGGATATCTCACAAATTGTTCCTAGAACAAATCACTTCATTTCCTCTGCCCGGCTAGCACTATTCTAACTTCTACCCAATTACATAATACAATAAAGAAACCTCATTACATTGAGGGGATTGGTGAGAAGAGAATTACAAAGAATCGAGAGACAAAGGCTGGACACGCAGGTCCAATTTAATAAATTCTAAATTTATTACAACAATTTCCAAAATTGCCCTCACCCATCTAATATTCATCTGATATAATTATTCATACAATACATCCATGTATTCACACAAAGCATGTTATTCAGTCAATCTAATCCAATTAATTAATCTTTGAATTAAGTGATCATCCAATGTTCAAACAATGATTTGATTTACGCGAGTCCAACTCGTTTGAGAATAAGTACTCCAAGTGCGTATTCTTGAATTATATCGAACTACAATTTTAAATCCAATTTATTTTGTATTCAATACTAATTCTTTATTTAATTCCAAATTAAATAATTACACTTTTAATGTGTCTTTTACGACTTAGATTCTAAATCTAATCTTAATGGGTCTCAAAGCCCAATTAACATCCAATGTCAATTAATTAAAGTCTAATGGGCTTTCAATTAATTTCTTAAGGCATGAACTTTGGCAACCAAAGCCCAATAAGGAATCACCATTTGCCACAAAATTAATTTTGGCCCATTAGGCCCAATTAAATTTTAAAAGGCCCATTTATTATATTTGGACTTAATGGATTGGTTTTAGGCCCAATTTGGATCCAATCCAATTGTCCTAAACCAACTTGGCCCAACCAAGCCCATTAGGCCCAAATACAACAATTTTAGCCCAATTCCAAATTAAGCCTAATTAATTAAATTCTAATATTCCAAACATCACAATTTAATTAATTAAAGTGTATAGCCATAATTAATTATTCAAATTAACATTTCCAAAATACCAATTTACATAATTAATCATGCTTTATTATTATCAATATATGTCCAACATTATTGAAACAAAATCAAGTCATTAACATGCTTACTCATTTTCGGCAATTAGGGATTTTTTCATTAATTTTGATTTCAATCCAATTAAATCGCAAATCAATATATCCAAATATTTTAAACACATCCAATGGTCTAAAAAATCCAAATCACCATGAGTTTAGGGTACCATGTCATTCGGCCAAGCCTAATAATTTGGGGAAAATTAATCCAATTAATTTTTCATAAAATTGATCATGCATAACTCTAAGTTAACATTATCTAAGCATACTCAAACAAACAATTTGATTAAATCATGCTCAAATCAAAAATACCCAAATTTTAGATTAAGAACCCCAATTCAATTTCATGCTCAAATAGGCTCTGATACCATTGTTGGGTTCTAATGAACAAACCAAGATCATTTAAAGCATAAAATTATGTGAATACGTAATGAAGTATAGTGGAAATATACTCACAATACTCGGTTGGATGGATGTGTAGAGTTCAAAATTTTTGCTTCCTTTGAAGTTGTTCCAAACTCCTCCAATGTTGAGTGTCAAGCTCCAAGGTTTGAAGAATGGATTCCAAACTCTTGGGAAAGATTTCCCTATCACCTTTGTATGATTCTATGAGTGTGCTAGCACTAGAAAAATTTACAACAAATTCTTCCTTGTGTTCTTGAAGCTCTCGGCCAAGCCAAGAAAGGGAGAGGAAATTTTCACTTTGCCGTGAATAGAGAGAGAGAGGAAGAGATGAGTGACCTTTGATAACTTGTTTAATGATTTTCCAAAATCAATTCTCAATATACCAAATCCACATTTGGTAAAAGGTCACTCATCATTTCAAGTTGGAGTGTAAAGTAAGTCATCACCAACTCACCAAATTCCATCACCAAAAAGTGATGAAAATGACAAGTGATGTGACTAGTGATGTGAATTATGGGCCCCACTTGAATTCAAAATCCGAGTGGGCCCGCAAACATATTCCGGGCTCGGGTTCGTTAATTCCGAATTAACAAATTTTCCGTTGCGACGTAATTAAATCAAATTTAATTAAATAATTATGCCTAGAAAAATTACTATTAAAGTCGCTCGCGAATTAATTCTAAATTAATTCGTTCGCCCGAATTAAAATCCAATTTTAATTCCGTTATGAAATCTAATTTCATTTAAGATATCGAATATATTATTTTATTGATTAATTCCGAATTAATCGTTCTCTCTCTATTAATTGAATTTTTTCACAGATAAAATCTTTCCGTAATTAATCCTAGATTAATTTTCTCTCTCTTATAATTAATCCTAGATTAATTATGTTCGAGTCATACGTCATCGGTGAATCTTCGGGAAGCGACCCATGAGATCCCTGGATATGTTGGCAGTAAATTCGGTCATCGGACTATTTGAACACGTGCGTACCTCGTAGCACGTTCTTACCGATTTACGAGACATGGTTGGCTTCTAGCAAAGCGTCGTGCCTACCCAATTCTCCAGAAATATTCTTTAAGGAATATATAATCTATAACAGGCGTAGTATACTTAGTATTGCGTATTACGATCCAGTATCTGATGTCACATGCAAGGCCTGGGGTTGGAATAGTGTCTGCCCCATACGAATCATATATCGGATCACAAGCAACTAGTCTCTATAATCGGATAATCATGACCTTGTCATATTATCTCGATAATTGTAACATAATAGAGAACCAGTTATGTATCCCTGCGTGATAATCATCTCCATATGACTGGAGTGATACTTCCATCTTGACATCACACCCAATACACTACGATTCTCAATAAACCCAGAAGAGGCATACACAGAACCTGTTAAAGTCCCGGACGACCAAAACCAAAGCGTATTAATTGTCGCAAGTACTAGCGATGCAAGTCTCAGGTTAAGACCAAATACACCTACCCTGATGCGGATTCCCATAGACACATAGTCATACTACCAATGGAATTCCGCGAGGTCTATCCAGAGAGAAGTTGTTTCCGTACCATCGGCAAACACAACCTCATATCACACTTGCATAAGCATCCAATACTTAAATATATGAGAACTATGATGTTACGCTTCCATAACACGCACAAGTGCAATACTAGTCTATTCCGCATTATCGATGTCCAGTCTCGATAATACTACGACTAGAGATATTTAATGATTAAACCTTTGTGGATTGATATTGTCTCATATCTTATAATCCGGAACTAATCATAAGGACTTTTATCATTTATATATACAAGTAATCTAATTACAAAATGATAAAATAGCAATTTCCATTGTCACATAGGTAATTTGTACAAAAACCACAATGTCTTTTACAAATAGTGACACTATGGGTCATAATTGTCCAACATGAAGCAAACTGATTCCATTCGTGAGTATGTGAAGAAGTTTAGTTCCTTGATGTTGGACATAAGGAACATGTCAGAGGAGGACAAGCTATTTAATTTCATGTCTGGATTACAAACTTGGGCACAAAATGAATTGCGGAGGCAAGGTGTGCGTGACTTGCCCGCAGCCATGGCAGCAGCAGATTACTTTATGGACTATAGACCTAGTTCTTCAACCAAGTCCAAACCTGATGCGAAGTGCAAAGGGAAAGAGAAGTACAAATACTCTGAGAAGGGGGAAAAGAAGAAGAACAAGATGGGAAAATAGAAGTCACAAGATGATGGTAAGTTCAAGGGAGTGAATAAAAACAGCAAGGGATGTTTCATATGTGATGGTCCACATAGGGCGAAAGATTACCCCAAAATGAGAAACTGAATGCACTTGTGGCTGCAGAGATGGGCAAAGAAGGGGAATGAGACTCGGTCGGGCCTAGTCGGATGAACCATCTTCAGTTGGTGAATGCGATTCGGGAAGACCGATTTGATAATGACTTGATGTATGTCCAAGTTCTCATTAATGGGAAAACAGTGAGGGCAATGGTGGACACTGGGGCAACACACAACTTTGTTACAGTAGGAGTTGCTAAGAAGTTGGGCCTCGAATTGACTAAATCAGGGAGTAGCATTAAGGCTGTCAATTTGATAGCGAAGCAAGTTCAAGGCACAGTTGCAGGTGTAATAATACAACTTGGCAAGTGGCATGGGTCATGCACGTTGATGGAAGTACCTTTGGATTATTTCGAGTTGATTTTGGGGAATCAGTTTTTCATCCAGGCTAAGGTTGCGGTGATGCCTTACTTGGCGGGTCTTTTGATTGGTGATGAGGACCAACCATGCTTTGTCCCTGCTTTTGGCAAAATGTGTAGGAATAAACGGGCTGAGGGACAACAGGAGTTGGTGTCAGCCTTACAGATTGAGAGTGGGTTGAAACGTGGGGAAGAAACATACTTGGCTGCACTCATAGAAGTCAAAGTGGGAAAGACAGTGGAGGTGTCTGATGTGGTTGCGGAACTATTGATGGAATACAAGGATGTAATGCCTCCAGAGTTGTCGAAGTCCCTTCCACCTCGAAGACCTACTGACCACAAGATAGAATTGGTCCTTGGTACTCGGCCGCCTGCCCAAGTACCTTACCGGATGAGTTCTCCGGAACTAGTTGAATTTCATAAGTAATTGGGGGAGTTGCTTGATGTTGGAATGATCCAGCCCTCTAAAGCTTCATATGGTGCGCCAGTCCTATTCCAGAAGAAGCAAGATGGATCTTTGTGGATGTGTGTGGATTATCGGGCTTTGAACAAGGTAACGATCAAGAACAAGTACCCAATTCCTTTGGTGGCATATTTGTTTGATCGTTTGTCCAAGGCGTTCTACTTCACGAAGCTAGATTTGCGGTATGGATATTGGCAAGTGCAAATTGTTGAAGGGGATGATGGGAAGACTACTTGTGTAACAAGGTATGTATCATATGAATTTTTAGTAATGCCTTTCGGACTTACTAATGCACCAGCTACTTTATGAAATTTAATGAATGATGTGTTGTTTGAGTTTGTGGACCGATTTGTGGTTGTGTATCTGGATGACATAGTTATATATAGTGAAACCCTTTGCTGATCATTTGCATCATTTGAGATTGGTGTTGAAGAAATTGAGACAGCATGCACTGTATGTTAAAATGGAAAAATGTGAATTTTCCCAACAAGAAGTGATGTTTCTGGGTCATTGGGTGACACAAGGGCAAGTTCGTATGGACGAGAGAAAAGTCCAAGCCATTCGGGATTGCCCTAGTTCTTCTAAAATTGCTGAGTTGCGGTCATTTTTGGGATTGGCTAAATATTACCACAAGTTCATCAAGGGATATTCAAAGCGGGTGGATCCCTTGACTGATTTGCTGAAAAAGGAACAGAATTGGGTGTGGAGTGTACAATGCCAGGAGGCATTCGAGGATTTGAAGGGGCAGTAGCAGAGGAGCCTGTTTTGCGATTGCCGGACTTTGAGTTACCATTTGAGGTGCACACTGATGCTTCTGACCGGGCCATTGGGGGTGTATTGGTGCAGAATTCACATCTGGTTGCCTTTGAAAGTAGGAAATTGAAGGATGCCGAGCAGCGGTATTCAGCACATGAGAAGGAGATGACGACAGTTGTTCATTGCCTAAACACTTGACGGCATTACTTGCTGGGTTCACACTTTAGATTAGTGACGGATAATGTTGCCAACACATTCTTTAAGACACAGAAGAAGTTGAGTCCTAAGCAAGCAATGTGGCAAGAGATGCTTGCTAAATTTGATTTTGAGTAGGAGCACCGACCTGAGAGGCATAACCAAGTTGCAGATGCTCTTAGTCATAAGGCTGTAGTGGAGGCAGTAATGGCAATTTTGGTTTTAGAGAGCGATTTTCTGGATAGAATCAGGGAAGCATCACCATTAGATCAGGTTTATCAACGGCTAGTGGGGAAAAATGAGAAAGTACGCTGATAAGAAGAGTAGGCCGCTGGAATTTCAAGTGGGTGACCGAGTGTTACTAAAATTGACTCCTCAGATTTGGAAGAAAATCAGCAGCAAGACAGTGCATCGTGGGTTGGTGCCGAAATTTGATGGTCCATTTGAAAAAGTGAAATGGGTTGGTCAAGTAGCTTATCGATTGAAGCTGCCGGATAGGATCAAGGTGCATCCTACATTCCATGTGAGTTTCTTGAAGCCATTCCATGAAGACAATGATGAGAGTCGGGTTCAGAAAAGTCGAGCTCCGCCAACAATTCAGAAATAGTTTAACAAGCAAATTGAGAAGATATTGGATCACCGGGAGATGGGGCAGAGTAAGAAGAATCAGAAGACATATTTCTTGGTTCAGTAGAAGGGTTGCACTATGGCAGATGCAACTTGGGAACAAAATACTACTTTGTGGCAATTTGAGAGGGTAGTCCAGACATATATTGACTCAGTTGCAACGAGGGCGTTGCCTAGTTCAGGTGGGGGTGGTTTGTCAGCCCCTTAGACTGGTTGCTCGAGAAAATGGGGAATGAGTGGCTTGGTGGCAGTCAAGCACTCGCAAGAAGCACATGGCTTGGGTGGGCTCTGTGTATGGCCAGTTAGTGCTGTCTTGAGGGAGTTTCCTAACACAGTGGGCAGTTGGTGCTGTCCCTAGGGAGTGTTGCTGAGATATTGGGTGGTTGGTGCTGTCCGTAGGGAGTTGATGCTGTCTTGGACAAGGCAATTGCGTGCATATGCAGCAGACATACG
>SKCR01025116.1:0-18410 GCA_019454045.1 Zanthoxylum bungeanum
TAAAATATCGTTAAAGAGAGAGAACGATTAATTTGGAATTAATCGATAAAATAATATATTCGATATATTATTAGAAATTAGATTTCGACGCGGAATTAAAATTAGATTTTAATTCGGGCGAACGAATTAATTTAGAATTAATTCGTTAGCGACGTGAATAGTGAATTCGCTAGGAGTAATCACTTAATTACGACGCGACGAAAAATTCGTTAATTTGAATTAGTGAACCCGAGCCCGAGAGTGATTGGGAGCGCATTCGCATTCGATTCGAGCGCGGCACGCAAGTCACATCAAGCGTCAAATCGCTAGTCGCGTCATCGTCAATCAATTGTCACTTTGAGTGATGTGACTTGACAATATGTCACTTTATTAAAGTGAATAGATGTGATGTGAAAAGTGATGTGATATGACTTAAAGTTAAAGTAAAAGTGATGGAATATGAAAAGGTTTGGTATATATATATATGTTTTATATTTATTTTTGGAAGATAAATGAATAAATATATTTACTTTTCTTTTCCTTTTACACACACATTCGGTCCTCTCTCTCTAACATGCAGGACACGGTTTCTCTTTTCTCTCTCATTTTTCCTTCCTCTCTTCTTCACGGCATCACTGCCGATTCTTCTTGATTTTTCTCTGGTTTTCACCGAAAATTTGAGAAGCAAAATGCAAGATGAACTAGTGCTAGCACACCTTGAGTGATACATAGGTGATAGGGAAGTGTCTTCATGAGCATGGAAGCTTGAAGCTTGGAGCTTCAATGGAGTCATCCATGGCCGAAAATGGAGGAGACTTTCACAGCCCTAACCGTGCATCCACTGCAGTTCCAGAAGCCATTGCCGAGCTTGGAGGGAGCTTAAAATCGCACCTTGTTCTTCATTCATCAAAACCGAAATTCAATGTGAGTATATTCCGCACCTCCTTTGATGTGTTCATATGCGGTTTTTGTGCATGATTTATGATCCTTGGGACCTTGAATTGAACTCTTACATTAGCCTGTGCTGACGCCTAACTCAGCTGCTAACAGAACTATATCTAATCTAATTAGATTTGTATCGACCCAAATGGCTTCTATTGCTGCCTCAGCTGCAGCAATAATCCGTATTTGTTTGTTATTATTCGGTAACAGTATCTTGCTTGGAATATCTCCTGCTCACTGTACCGTTATTCAACTATAGTACCCACCGCTTGTGACTTTTAGTCGTCTTTATCAGTTATAGGAGAACTTGCTACAGTGATCCCAGTCACTTCAAGTTCTCCTTCTCCATAGACTAAGACAGCATCCTTAGTTCTCTAAGATACTAACGGATGTTCTTAACATTAATCCAGTGACTATCACTCGGATTGCCCTGTTTGTGAATCCATATGCTCAAAGCGTATGATACACCAGGTGTTGTACATTTTTCAATGTACGGTTTCTAGGAGAGTATTTCGAAAGCCAAGCTTTCGCCGATATTTATTTTATGGGAATATCATTTCCAAGAAATGACGTATTATCATTATTTTATAGGACAGCCACTGTCAGTGCGCTCCCACTAACCCTCTTATTTATACAAGATCATTTTCGTTTTGAATTAAATCATATACCATTATGATTATATCAAAACGATAATTCCAAGAACCTAATGCTTGCTTCAATCCAATCATAGTGACTCCCATCACCTATTACTATTCACATCAAGTCACTTTAATAAAGTGACAACATGTCAAGTCACATCACATCACTCAAAGTGACAAGTGATTTGACAATTGATGCGACTAGCGATTTGACGCTTGATGTGACTTGCGTGCCGCGTTCGAATTCGAAATGCGAATGCGCTTGCAATCACTCTCGGGCTCGGGTTCGCTAATTCCAAATTAACGAATTTTCCGTCGCGTCGTAATTAAATGATTACGCCTAGCGAATTCACTTTTCACGTCGCTAACGAATTAATTCTAAATTAATTCGTTCGCCCGAATTAAAATCTAATTTCAATTCCGCGTCGAAATCTAATTTCATATATATATCGAATATATTATTTTTACCGATTAATTCCAAATTAATCGTTCTCTCTCTTTAAACGATATTTTATCCCAGATAAAATATCTCCGTAATTAATCCCAGATTAATTTTCTCTCTCATCGAATTAATCCCAGATTAATTTTCCCTCTCTTCCAATTAATCCCAGATTAATTAAAGTGCGAGTCATACGTCATCGGTGAATCTTCAGGAAGCGACCCATGAGATCTCCGGATATGTTGGCAGTAAATACGGTCGTCGCACTATCCGAACACGTAAGTACCTTGTACTACGTTTATACCGATTTACAAGACAAGGTTGGCTTCTAGCAAAGCGCCATGCCTACCCAATTCTCCAGAAATATTCTTCCAGGAATATATAGATCTGTGTCAAGCGTAGTATACCGTAGTATTGTGTATATCGGCCCAGTATCGGATAGTCACGTGCTAGGGCTGGGGCTGGATAAGTGTCTGCCCCGTCCGAAGCACATGTCGGATGTCTGGTAACTAGTCTCTATAATCAGATATTCATGACCTGGTCATAATATCATGATTGGTGCGCATCACTCAAGAGCACTAGTACCGTATCCTGCGTGACATCATCTCCACTATGACTGAAGTGATACTTCCGTCTTAACATCACACCAATACACTACGACTCTCTGATAAACCCAGAAGTGGTGTACGCAGAACCGGTTAAAGCCCTGTATCACCAAGACCAAAGTCTACCGATTATCGCAAGTATTAGCGATGTAAGTCTCAGGTTAAGACTATACATACCTACCTTGATTTCGGCCTCCCATAGACACATAGTCATAATACCAATGGGATTCCGAGGGGTCTATCCATCCAGCGAAGCTGTTTCCCGTACCATCGGTGAAACACGACCTCCTATCGCACTTGCATAAGTATCCGATACTTATATATATGAGAACTATGCCGTTGTGCCCTCACAACGCACACAAGTGCAATACTAGCCTATTCCGCATTATCGATGTCCAGTCTCGATAATACTCCGGCTAGGGATATTTAATGATTAAACCTTCGGGGACTGATACTGTCTCATATCATTCTCAGTCCAGGAACTAATCATAGGGACCTCTCTTCATTTATATATCTATGGTGATCTAATCACAAATGATAAGAGTGCAATCTCTTTTGTCACATAGTTAATTTGTACAACAACACCATGATCTATACAAATAGTGACGCTATGGGTCATATTATCCAACAGGAGCATGGTCGTATTTTTAGTCCTATATGTTGATGACATCCTAATCATTGGGAATGATTTAGGTATGTTACAAAGCGTCAAAGCATATCTCTGTAAGAATTTCTCCATGAAGGACCTAGGAGAAGCTTCCTATGTTTTAGGGATAAAACTCTAAAGAGATAGACAAATGAGGCTGATTGGGTTATCCCAATCAACGTACATAGATAAGATCTTGGAACGGTATAGTTTTGGTAACTGTAAGATAGCAAACATACCGTTCAGACATGGGATTCATCTTTCAAAGAAGATGTGTCCACAAACAGAAGATAAGAAAGTTAGAATGTCTAACCAACCTTATGCTTCGTGTTTGGGTAGCATAATGTATGCCATGTTATGTACGAGGCCTGATATCAGTTTCGGTATTAGCGTAACTAGTCGATATCAGTCCAATCCAGGTAATGACCATTGGATGGCCATTAAACATATCCTCAAGTATCTTAAAGGTACTACGGATAAGTTAATAATTTATGGAGGAAACGAACTGCAAGTTAACGGGTATACGGATTCTGATTTCCAATCGGATCCCGATGATAGAAAGTCTACATCTGGATTCATATTTACCCTTAACGGAGGTGCAGTTTGTTGGAAGAGTTCCAAATAGGGATCGACAGCAGATTCCACCACTGAGGTGGAATATATTGCAGCTTCTGAAGCTACAAAAGAGGCTGTGTGGATAAAGAAATTTATCACAGAATTGGGAGTTATCCCAAGTATCGAGAATGCGATTCCGTTATACTGTGATAATACTGGAGCCATTGCACAAGCAAAGGAACCGAGGGCGCATCAGAAGTCGAAGCATGTGGAACGCAAGTACCACATCATTCGAGAGATTGTGTCGCGAGGGGACATTGTCATGTGCAAGGTACCGAATGAAGATAATGTAGCAGACCCGCTGACGAAGGCCATACCTCCGAAGTTGTTTGATAAACACGTGGAGTCGATGGGTATGAGATACAATCATTATTGGCACTAGAGCAAGTGGGAGATTTTGTTGGGGTTGGTGCTCAGAGCGCCAATTCCCGGTTGTATTTATTTTGAATACTTCTGTAAAACATTATTATTATGAATAATATATGCAGTTTCTATAATATAATCTATATTTTTTTATGGTAAAGACGTAATGACCTTAGAATGATTAGTCATGGTACTGTTGCAAAAACGTCGCAACTGACATTGAGTAGTATCATGATGTTGTCATTCTCAGACTGTTCCTGGTCAAGGTTTACACTACTTGGTCAGTATAGTAAACCCGTTGAGACCAGTACATGTCGTATACTGGAATATATGATTCCAATGGTTTCTCAATGAACCATTAGTCTTGGAGACTAGTATAGACGTGTAGGTGTTTATAGCGGATAAACACTGAACGACTCACCGAAGATTCTTAATGGATGGTACACCAACGTCAATAAGAATCTTCTCGAGTTGAGTAGCACTTGTGATTCTTAGACTTGAGATGCTATTGTGGGCACATGAGACATCTTTTACACTTAGATGGTAGTCACGTCACCGATCTATTTAGATCAGACCTCTGCCTGTTCGTTGGGTGTAGATAGATCCTCAGGGTGTCCTATGCGTATCAAGATAGGATCCGTCAGTTCTGTGTACCAGAGCATAGGTAGTCCATATGATTAGCAATTAGATAAAACCATGGGCCCGTGGTAAAGTTTAGAAGCTAGTTCTAAACATTCTTTTAGAGATTACTAATAGAATAATCGACTGGATAATCCCTAAAGATATTTGACATCACCCCCTAAAAACCCCTACAAGCTGCAGCAATATTCCGCATTTGTTGTTTATTCGGTAATAGTATCTTTCTTGGAAGATTTCCAGCTCACTATACCATTATTCAAATTGTATTGTACCGTTTTGCGACTTATAGTCGTTTTATCGGTTGGGAAACTTGCAGTAGTGATCCCAGTCACTTCAAGTTCTCATTCTCTATAGATTAAGACAGCATCCTTAGTTCTCTAAGAAACTAAATGATGTTCTTAATTTCAATCCAGTGACTATCACTTGGATTGCCCTGATTGTGAATCCATATGCTTAAAGCGTATGAGACACCAGGTGACCGGCGTAAACACACACGTATAACGCAAGCGCACATATCGTTCAAGTAGTATAAAAATATCGATCCCATGAGGACTTAATTCCTACTGTTGTTATTAATTATTGAATCTATTTATTTACAAATATCCAATTGAATGGAGAAGAGAATGATTGTTTGATTGGTTGAATGTGGTTTTGCACAATAAATAAAAAGACAAAAGAAAATACTAAGGAAAATAACAAAAGACACAAAGATCTAGGGTCGTGAATCATTCTAATGTCATTTAAAGATGAAGTGGTTATTTTATGTTTGTGTAATAAATCAGTTTACTAACCTGGAACACTAAATTATGCAAAAGCCTCTGTCGATGGTCAGATGCAAATACCCAGTTTAACCCAATTGAACCATATGTCTATGTCAACCAAATTATCTGGATTCATTAAGTTTAAGTTCCAATTATGGCTACCCCCGCCCGACAGGTATATTCCTATCCTGTAAGGAAATCTATTAAAGGGTTATCTATCCTCAAGGAAGATCGTGGGCTATTAAATCTAAGGCTGAAACCTAAAATCCCTATGTCTAGTTCATTTTAGATTTACCACATCAATCTTATTGGTGATCAGACAACAAGAAGCATTAAGCTTAAGACTTAATAAGTAAACCTTTAAATTACCCAAACTATAAAATAACCTCTTATAAACCGGTGATATTAAAAGTCATCACAACCTCAGAAAACTAACACATAACTAGGACTAGTAAAAACTTAAAAGTAAAGACATAAAGTAAAAGCTGAGAAGTAAATTACAATAAAATGCTAAGGTAAAAGGAATTACTTTTACTACTACTAATTTAGATATCTCCCATAAAATAATATATAAACTTGTGATAATATAACCAACCGACCAATCTGGCGGTATCCTGATTAAGTCAAATTAAGTCCAACCAACCATTAAGGCGGAACCAAAATTAAATTACCAACCGACTAATCCGGCGGTATCCTTTATTAGTCAGGTTTAAACCAGATTAAAATTAAATTACCAACCGGCCAATATGCGGTATCCTTTTTAAGTCAGTATTTTAAATAGTGAATATATTATTTTTTTAGGGAGATTAATCTAAATAGTAACAGTAAAAGAATTACCTTTCACCTAGGTGGGGGAAGTTACCTATTCATGGTGAATAGTAAAACTGTAAAAAGTAAAAATTAAATTACTATTATTACAAAACTTAATTAAATTATTTACAAAACTAAAAACTAAAAATAAAAAAAAAACTAAAAACTAAAGAATCTAGAGAGAGAAACTCTCTCTTTATAAAGAATAGAAGAGAGAGGAAGGTACACTCAATTCTGAAATTCGAAGCTGAATTTATAGGCGCGGGTAAGCTTCCAGAGTCGCGACGCCAAGGCCTTTGGCGTCGCTACGCTAGAACAGTTGGCGTGGCATAATGACGGCTTGACACGTGGCGATTCGGATAAGAAGATAAGGCGACACGTGGCGAGGCGGCTAAGAGCTCAATTATTATACTGACGTGGCGATGATGTGGCGCTGACGTGGCAAGGCTACTGAGATCAATTGTCGGCACCGTAGGATTGCGACACGTGTCACGTTGTGATTGGCTGATGATGACGTGGCATGTTGACTCGATTGACCATCTGATGTGGACGATGACGTGGCACGACGCGTGGCATAGTTGACTCGTTTACTGATGACGTGGCAATGACATGGATGACACGTGGTACACGTGGCAATTGTGAGTGTCGGCACCGTAGGATGATGACACATGGCACGGTGCAGGTTAGCAGCTCGGCTGTGATGGTGACACGTGGCACGTCGCAAGTTAGCAAAGTCAAACTTCTCAAATTCTGATCCCTAGACCCGGCGCACGTTAGCAGACTCCGGTGCACGTTAGGCGTCGCGACGCCTAAGGCTTGGACGTCGCGATGCGGGAAATGACCAAAATGCCCTTTTTGCCAATTTTCACAGTTTTGCTCCAAATCACCTCCAGAATGTCCCGAAACTTTATTTATCTACAAAATAACACAAAACACATCAAAATATTCATAAGACTCAAGAAACTATACAAAATATTAGGATAAATAAGTGGGAAATAGTGATATAAATACCACTCATCACACCCCAAAACCTAACTTTTTGCTAGTCCTCGAGCAAAACATAGAATAAAATAACATGAAAATAAAATTAACTAAGCCACTTTCGTAGGGATTACGGTTGCATTTAGCGTATGCAACAAGCCTTTAAACCCCTAGGTGTCCCTAGTGGACGAGTTGTAGTCTCGTGAGGGTTTACAGCAATGATACCCACAAACATTTTACAAAAGTAAAAAGGTAGTTAAAACTAATGTACACAAAAGCAAAAAGACAAGCGAAAAGAGAATAAAGAAGTTAGTGACTAATCAGGTGAAATTTCTACTCCAAGTTACTAGTTGTTTTGTTTCATTCTAAATTACTGAATAAGTAAATTCTCCGATCATTTTTACCATTCTTTATAAACACAGCCAACATAATATTAAACAACTCATTTTTGCCCACAGCAGTCATAAGTGCAGTTGATAAGAGAGTAATATTTTGTGTCCTAAAGTTCTATCAGATTTCACACCTTTTTGTAGCAATTGAATAATTTTTCTGATTTTTCTGATTTTTTCTTTGATTTTTTTTTCTATTTTTTATTTATATACAATACCTTCCATCTATGTAGCGAGTGTTGGGTCGGTGGCTCCCAAACTAGTTGGCTTTAGGGCACCAGGTGTTAAGAGACCCCTACGAACTTAATTACTTAGACTTCAGATATATATATTTTTGCAGCATCTCCGATCCATGTAACGAGCTTTGGGCCGATGACTCCCAAACCAATTGGTTTTAGGGCACCAGGTGTTAAAACACACTTACAGACTTAATAACTCGGATCTTGGATTTTTTTTTTTTTTTTACTCCATCACTTTTTGAGATGCTTCCTCCAATTAAACTAGAGCACTGAATATTACAAACTTTTCAATATTAGCTCATGTCCTTATGTTTCCATGTATGTTGTTAACACCTGTCAACTGAGCATAAGAAGATCCATTTTAGTCCGTTTTATGGAGAATTCACAAATTAAATAATTTAAAAGGAAATAAACAAAAATTAACTTGTTTCAAAAATAGGTTTGAGACACGTCTCAGGAGTAGAAATTCCTTACTCGGCTATCTCTTACCAATTTCACATTTTTAGTCAAAACAAAAACACAAAAAAAAACACAAAATATTTTTGTAATTTTTGAAAAATTTTCAATTTTTTTGTATTTTTCGAAAAATTTGGAACAAAAACAAAAACAACATACAACTAAAAACAAGATATTAATCAACTAACATAAAACTAAAAACAAGATATTAATCAACTAATTTCCTCCCCCAAACCTAAATGAGACATTGTCCCCAATGTCTTAAACAGTAGAAGAAGAGTTTAGAAGATAATACCTGGTTCGCTGAAATTTTACGAGAAATTAAAGGTTAAGATCCAGATTAATTCGACGCCTCTTACCACGATCGTTCTCAGACCAATTTATCTTTGAAATGATAGGGTCAACTTTTGGTTCATAGGCTATGAGTTGGTCAATTAGATCTGGAGCAGTTCTGGCAGTAAATAGGAGTTCTTTTAAAGGTTTTGATATGAACCCATTTCTCCGAGCATCATCAATAAACACACAAATAAAATCATAAAACCCATCAACGTTGTACAGCCCAATTGGTTTCTGGTGTATGTTCAGGTTCGCCCAAGATAGTACAATAAAAATTTCCTCTAATGTGCCCAAGCCACCTGGCAAAGCAATAAAAGCATCAGCACAATTAATCATTTCTACCAGTCGTTCAGACATACCTGGCACGATCAGTTCCTCTCCGTTTGATGGTTCAATAAGATTTGCCTCTGCCAAGGGTTTTGGGATGATTCCCAAAACGTGACTGCCTCCTTCCTGTACGGCCTTTGAAACGATCCCCATAAGTCCGAGATTACCTCCGCCATATATTAAGTTCATATTCCTTGTAGCTAAGACTCGACCCAATTCTTGTGCTGCCTCTATGTATTGTGGTTTAGTACCAACAGTACTACTGCAAAATACACAGATGTTTTCAACTCATCTTCTTGAAATGGCTTCCATTTTTTATGTATTTCTTTTTCAAATCAGGATGCATTCAAATGTGCAATGACGGGCTGAATTTATAGTACCTGAAAAGGGTGAGTAATAATAGCACTAGTATCTTCTAGAGGACGTTTGTTTGCTAAACAACAAAATGAATCGTGAAAGGTCAAAAAGTCTGGATCCTGTCTACGAAAATAAAGATAATTACAACAGAAAAGCGAATCAAAGCAATAATTAAGGCAACGGAATTGTGTACGCAATACGCCACTTGTTTGGTATATAAATCCATTAGGATGCGTCTTAAGATTTCATTCTTTACTCAGCCATCACTAATGAATTGTTTCTCATCTTTGATTGACAAACACAATTCATTCTGTCTTAAAATGCTACGTTTGTGCCTTTCCCTACAAAAATAACACACAAAATTAAAAAGTTCACACAAAATATGAAAACAAATTACAACAAATTGCATGGGTTGCCTCCCTGCTAGCGCTAAATTTTTCGTCTTCAGCCAGACGTGACTGAAATCTATCTGTTAAGGAGGTTTCAATGTCATTTTGGAGGTCTGATTACAGACAATCCCGTGAGCGTTGCTTTTGAAGGGTCTCTTTCAATGGTAAAATGGCAAAAAGAGTTTTGTCTCATTCAGTGCTTGTACCACCTTTTTGCTTCTTGTTACTCCAGTGGTTCCTGCAAAGAAAGAAAGAAAATCAGGAGGTCTCGTATGGTGCTTGACTTGGAATGGAAATTCCATTCTGTCAAGCTTCTGGGCGATATCTTTGATTTGTACTCCCCAAAACAGCGATGTTTCTCCTGAATGCTCTGGATCTTTATTAAGGTCAGACATTTGCTCCTCCATTTGCTCTGCTTCTTGCTCCACATTTTCTTCACAGATGTATTGTAAAATTTTTGTATTCAGCTCTTCATCTGTCATCTGTGAAATACATGCTTCAAAATTATCAACCTAAGGATGAAAAGAAATGTCAGATTTTAGGTCTTCATCCTCTGATATGACTGGATTGGATGGTTCAGGAAGATCTTCTTCAAACATCATGGTAAAACATGCTCCAAGATCTTCATTTTGAGGATTGAAAGTTTGTTCCTCCGTTGTTGGTGCAGTTGGTACAAACAGTCTAGCTTCATCCTCGTCAGAATCTGAATAATAAAAATCAAATCGAGACTTTGCTGGTTCGGGCTCCTGAACTAATACCTTTGGTTGTTTATACTCGTCAGCCTCTTCCTTTACTGAAATGTCATCGTGAAATGATTCTTGAGGTACATAGTTCTGGTTTTCAATCAATTGGCTCGTTTGATCTGTCAGTCTCTGAATTGATGCTGATTGTCTCTGAATACTTTCAAATTGATTCTGGCATGTTTCAAACATTGCATCCAACTTTTCGTCCCGTTTCTGGAACCAATCTTTGAGCATGTCAACCAATGATTCTTCCTCTGATGGTTCTGATTCTTGATGAAAATCGAAGGTAGATGGTGGATGAGATGGAAAATATGACGGTTCTTCGTACCTTGAATGATTCTGATAATTCTGCCACTCTGAAAGGTAAATACATTGATCGCTCGGGTGGTTACCATCACAAATTACACATCTCCCCATTTTGTTCTGTTGAACAAATGTAGAATTGCTTGGTTCTGGCATCCAGTGATAATTATTGGGCTGGACAACAGGCCTCAGATAATCGGACTGTTGCTCCCAGATTTGGGGAGTATCTTCTAGTAAAGCTCTTGATCTTTCAATCTCCCAATAATGTTCCATTTTTTTTAATCACCTGAAAACAAAAGAAAGAAATAAAAATTACAGATATAAATAAAGAAAATTAGATACAAGTAAATTGGATAGCTTCAAAATTAATAACTCAAGAAAAATAAGTCCCCGGCAATGGCGCCAAAAACTTGACCGCGTAAACACACATATATAACGCAAGCGCACGTATCGTTCAAGTAGTATAAAAATATCGATCCCACGAGGACTTAATTCCTACTGTTGTTATTAATTATTGAATCTATTTATTTACAAATATCCAATTGAATGGAGAAGAGAATGATTATTTGATTGGTTGAATGTGGTTTTGCATAATAAATAAAAAGACAAAAGAAAATACTAAGGAAAATAATAAAAGACACAAAGATTTAGGGTCGTGAATCATTCTAATATCATTTAAAGATGAAGTGGTTATTTTATGTTTGTGTAATAAATCAGTTTACTAACTTGGAACACTAAATTATGCAAAAGCCTCTGTCGATGGTCAGATGCAAATGCGCAGTTTAACCCAATTGAACCATATGTCTATGTCAACCAAATTATCTGGATTCATTAAGTTAAGTTCCAATTATGGCTACCCCCGCCCGACAGGTATATTCCTATCCTGTAAGGAAATCTATTAAAGGGTTATCTATCCTCAAGGAAGATCGTGGGCTATTAAATCTAAGGCTGAAACCTAAAATCCCTATGTCTAGTTCATTTTAGATTTACCACATCAATCTTATTGGTGATCAGACAACAAGAAGCATTAAGCTTAAGACTTAATAAGTAAACCTTTAAATTACCCAAACTATAAAATAACCTCTTATAAACGGTGATATTAAAAGTCATCACAACCTCAGAAAACTAACACATAACTAGGACTAGTAAAAACTTAAAAGTAAAGATATAAAGTAAAAGCTGAGAAGTAATTACAATAAAATGCTAAGGTAAAAGGAATTACTTTTACTACTACTAATTTAGATATCTCCCATAAAATAATATATAAACTTGTGATAATATAACCAACCGACCAATCTGGCGGTATCCTGATTAAGTCAAATTAAGTCCAACCATCCATTAAGGCGGAACCAAAATTAAATTACCAATCGAAAAATCTGGCGGTATCCTTTATTAGTCAGGTTTAAACCAGATTAAAATTAAATTACCAACCGGCCAATATAGCGGTATCCTTTTTAAGTCAGCATTTTAAATAGTGAATATATTATTTTTTTAGGGAGATTAATCTAAATAGTAACAGTAAAAGAATTACCTTTCACCCTAGCTGGGGGAAGTTTCCTATTCATGGTGAATAGTAAAAACTGTAAAAAGTAAAAAGTAAAAATTAAATTACTATTATTACAAAACGTAATTAAAATTATTTACAAAACTAAAAACTAAAAATAAAAAAAAAACTAAAAACTAAAGAATCTAGAGAGAGAAACTCTCTCTTTATAAAGAATAGAAGAGAGAGGAAGGTACACTCAATTCTGAAATTCGAAGCTGAATTTATAGGCGCGGGTTAAGCTTCCAGAGTCGCGACGCCAAGGCCTTTGGCGTCGCTACGCTGGAACAGTTGGCGTGGCATAATAACGGCTTGACACGTGGCGATTCGGATAAGAAGATAAGGCGACACATGGCGAGGCGGCTAAGAGCTCAATTATTATGCTGACGTGGCGATGACGTGGCGCTAACGTGGCAAGCCGGCTGAGATCAATTGTCGGCACCATCAGGATATTTTAAACATCCTCCAAAAGATTTCCTTTTCAGGAAATCGATTTTCCCGTTAAGTTGTCATATTTCATAAATGAAACATGCAGCTTTAGCAAGCATTATCCAAATGGATTTACCGTGGCAACAGGTAAAATGTTGAATCGAAATCAACATAATGTTGATAAAGATACCTTTCCGCTACAAGCCTAGCTTAGTACGTTGGTATGTTGCCTTCCATGTATGTCTTCCTTGAAGTCTTATAAGTACCAAAAAGCACAATTCCTTGTGGTACAACAACTAGTGTCCAAACTTAGTTGATATACATGGAATCCATTTCGGATGTCATGGCACTTTGCCATAATAGAGAGTCGATACCTTGTATCACTTCCTCATACATAATTAGTTGGTATACCTTAATAAGATTAACATCTTTACGAGGTGAGATCAGAAACCCATACCCCAGGTTATTTTCTGACTCTCTCCGACATACGCAGTTCTTTTGTATTCGAAGATTACTGGTATAGTTTCATCCTTGATGAACTATTTATGTTCCATTAGGAATCGATGTCTGGAATAGTATTACTCCAATTTTCATCGAGTTTTACTATCCTCCCACTTACCACTACATTTAGGTATTCCTCTTAGGAAAACTGCATGGTGAGCAACAATTACATTGTTCTCTTGTGAGTTGTATAAGTACTATACTTTGGTTTCCCTAGGATAACCTACAATTGGCACTTATGTTGGATAGGACCCATAGCGTCACTATTTGTACAGATCATAGTGTTGTTGTACAAATTAACTATGTGACAAGGAAATTGCACTCTCATCATTAGTGATTAGATCACCTTAGATGTATAAATGAAGAGAGGTCCATATGATTAGTTCCTGGATTGAGATGATATGAGACAGTATCAGTCCACGAAGGATTAATCATTAAATATCCCTAGCCGGAGTATTATCGAGACTGGACATCGATAATGCGGAATAGGCTAGTATTGCACTTGTGCGCGTTGTGAGGGCACAACGGCATAGTTCTCATATATATAAGTATTGGATACTTATGCAAGTGCGATAGGAGGTTTTGTTTCACCGATGGTACGGGAAACAGCTTCGCTCTGGATAGACCCCTCGGAATCCCATTGGTATTATGACTATGTGTCTATGGGAGTCCGACATCAGGGTAGGTGTGTATGGTCTTAACCTGAGACTTGCACCGCTAATGCTTACGACAATCAATATGCTTTAGTTGAGGTCGTCCAGGACTCTAACCGGTTCTGTGTACGCCAATGCTGGGCATTTGAGAATCGTAGAGTATTGGGTGTGATGTCAAGACGGAAGTATCAGTCCAGTCATAGTGGAGATGATGTCACGCAGGATACGGTATTAGTGCTCTTAAGTGCTGGCCGGCCATCGGGATATTACGACAAGGTCATGTATATCCGATTATAGAGACTAGTTACCAGACATCCGACATGTGCTTCGGACGGGGCAGACACTTATCCAGCCCCAGCCCTAGCACGTGACTATCCGATACTGGGCCGATATACACAATACTTGGTTACTACGCTTGATATAGATCTTAACTATTCTTAGATGAATATGACCGGAGAATTGGGTAGACTTCGTGCTTTGCTAGAAGCCGATCTTGTCTCGTAAATCGGTAGAACGTAGTACTTGGTACATACGTGATTCAGATACTCCGACGACCGTATTTACAGCCGAATATCCAGGGATCTCACGGGTCGCTTCCCGATAATGCACGATGACGCATAACTCGCACTCATTAATAATCTGGGATTATATATAAGAAAGAGAAAATTAATCTAGGATTAATTACGGAGATATTTTATCTGGGATAAAATATCGTCTAAAGAGAGAGAATGATTAATTTGGAATTAATCGGTAAATTAATATATTCGATATATTAAATGAAATTAGATTTCGACGCGGAATTAAAATTAGATTTTAATTCGGGCAAACGAATTAATTTAGAATTAATTCGTTAGCGACGTAAATAGTGAATTCGCTTGGCGTAATCATTTAATTACGACGCGACGGAAAATTTGGCTAATTAAGAATTAGTGAACCCGAGCCCGAGTGTGATTGCGAGCGCATTTGTATTTCGAATTCTAGTGCGGCGACGCAAGTCACATCAAGCGTCAAATCATTCGTCACATCAAGCGTCAAATCAAATGTCACTTTGAGTGATGTGATTGATTGATGTGATTGATTGATTGAAAGACACACATCACTTTATAAAGTAAAATGAATAGTTGATGTAAGTTGGGAATAGTGTTGGTGGTTGAGAAAGCCATTACCATTATTTTATTTGATATTTTAAATAGTAAATGCTTTGTAATTTTTGGAAAATATATAAGCAAATTTTGGTAATTCATTAAAAACAAGTCAACCATTACACACTTCCTTCAATTCTTTCTCTTTCTCACGCCCAAAAGGGCTTCATTTTCTTCTTTTTCACAGCTCACTGCCGTGAGCTTTAAGGGGAGCAATGAGTGTGTTTTGTTGCAAAACACAAGTGCTAGCACACTTACGAGACTTGCGAAGGTGTTGGGGAGGTTCGCCCATGAGGCGGGATCCGTCGACGAAGCATGGAGCTTGACGAGGACCAAATTTGAAGCCAAAACAGTGAACTTCTTCACTGCAGTTCACGCCAAAACAGTGGGGTTTTTCAAGTTTTGTTGCTTGCCGCGTCTCTCAACCGATCGATGTGAGTATTCCGCTACCTCCGTTGATGTATTCACACATGATTTCATGTCTTGTTTGATCTTGGGACCTAGATAAAACCTAACAATGGCATCAAGAGCTATAGGTTCAAGCATGAAATTTTTAGGGCTTAAAATTGGGTAAATTGATTTTGAGCATGATTTGGTTAAATTGTTTGATTGAGCATGTTTAAATGATGTTTAATTTAAGATTGATTTGATCAATTGTTGAAATTGTGATTGGATCAAATTTCCCTAAAATATAGTGTTGGCCGAATATGTAAAGAATTTTGGAAATTTGGAATTTTTGATTTTGATTCATTGGATGAATTAGAATGATGTTGGATAATGTTAATTTGAAATTAATTGGATTAATTTTTGAATTGAACAAAATCCCCATTCCTTCATGTGGCCGAATGTGTATAAGCCCTATTAGTCTTGGAATTTTGATTTTTTGGACATTGGATGTGTATGAAATCATTCGGGATATTAATTCGATGTCGATTGTGAATTAATTGGATTGAATTCAAATCGGATAAAAATACCTATCTTGGCCGAGACCTTAGAAGCATGTAATGGGTTTGATTTTTTCATTTATGTGTTGGACATGTGATGATGATATGAACATGATTATTGGACTAATTTCATGTTTTGGAAATATTGATTTGGGTGATTAATCATGTAATGCACTTTAGGTAATTAAATTGCGAAATTGGATTTGTGTAATTTAATGAATTAGGCCTTTAAATTGGATTTGGGCTTATTAAGTTGTAATTGGGGTTATTGGGCTTGATTTTATCAAGTTGGGTTTAGGCCATGTGGATTGGATCCAATTGGGCCAAAACATAACCGTAAAGCCCAAATGCAACTTATAACCCTTTGAAGTTTAATTGGGCCTAATGGGCCTAAATTGATTTCTGGGCTATGGGTTACTCCTTGATGGGCTTTGGTTGCCGAAGCCCACACCTTATAGAAATAATTAAAGCCCATTAGACTTGAATTGAATTGACGTTGGACGTTAATCGGGCTTTGAGACCCGAATCGATTAAATTTGGAATTTAAGTCGTTAAAGGTTTATTAAATAAAGTGTAATATTTAATTTGGAATTGAATAGTGAATTATTATTAATACATGTTAAATTGGATTTAATGATGTAGTTTAATTTAATTCATGAATTCGTACTGTGAGTACTTATTCACAAAAACGAGTTTGACTCGACCAAAATCAAATCGTTGTTTGAACATTGGATGATCACATAATTATCAGATTAATTAATTTGATTAGATTGATTGATAGCATGCTTTTGTGTGAATACGTGGTTGTGATGAATGAATAATGTATATCGGATGGATATTAGTCGGGTGGGGCAATTTTGGAAATTGTTGTAATAAATTCGATTTATTAAATTGGACCTGTGTGTCCAGCCTATCACCTCTATTCTCTTTGTATTCTCTTCTCACCTATTCCCCTCAATGTAAATGAGGTTTCTTTAGAAGTGTAGTGTAACGGGTAGAAGTAGTACAAGTGCTAGCTTGAGTGAGAAAGGGAGAGATTTGATCTAGGATCAATGTAAAGTATCCATCCGCATATCATTATTATTTATTTTCATACTCGCTTTATTATGTATTTAGAATGCATGTTTAAGGGTGTATGATGATGAGACCTTAACAAAGATAATGAAATGGTAGCCAATTTGCACGCGAAAAGCCCTCATCAAATATCATGCGTCTTTTCCTTCCATTGAGTGATTCTTGCTCAAGATCCTAGATTGGCATGGGTTGTTGAACAAAGTCAAGCCCTTGTCCGTCCAAGAAGTGTTTGAATCACGAGGCTTTGTTCCATATTGGTGTCTTGTCCAAGTTGTGGTTTGTTGGCCAAAGTCAAGACCACTTCTTGTCCAACGACATTGATTACGAAGCTTCCATGGTCAATGGGTCCACGCTTGACTGGGATCACTAGGTTTGTTGTGCCAAAGCCAAGGCCTAGTTGATTCATAGGAAAAAGGTTAGGGTATATATTAGATATATAGGCATATATAAGATATATGTTTCGGACTTGGATGTCCACCTACTGGATCTAGGAGTTGGATGAGATCCAATTGATCTTCGAGATCTACCTAGTTAATTATCATACAATTTGTTGGCCAAAGTCAAGATTGTGTGATATTTAACGGGATCCTAGCCCACTAGGAAACACGGTTTCCCGAGTACTCGACAGAGGGTTAGAGGCTCGCCGAAAAATAGTGGGAGGCAAGAATTGAATTTGCAATATTCGTTCAATTACTCGCCATACGCGCTCAAAAAATATCACTCGTCATTATTATTAAATGTTAGTTGGACTAATATTTAAATTGTTGTTTTAATAACAGTTGGACTGTATTATACTGATTATATATAATTGGATTATATTAATCATATATTTGAATTAATTAATTTCAGCTTACAGTTGATTTTATAATTGGATTATAGTAATCAATGTAATTGAGGTTAATTAATTTGGATTATATTTGATTATATAGTTGGACTATTATAATCATTATAATATATATAGTACCACTAATCGTTGATTAATAGTTGAACTATTGTAATCAAGATAAAATTGAAAAAAAAATTAATAAAATTGAAAGTTGATATTTAAAATATAATCTGGGATTAAAATATTTTAAAAGATTTAATTTTCAAATTGGGAATAAATAATAGGTTACTTTATTTGATAAAATAATTATTGAACCTAAGCCCAAATTAAGCAAATAAGTA
>SKCR01025117.1:0-18367 GCA_019454045.1 Zanthoxylum bungeanum
CAAAAGACTTCTATTGCTGCCTCAGCTGCGCAGCAATAATCCGCATTTGTTGTTTATTCGGCAACAGTTATCTTGCTTGGAAGATTTCCAGCTCACTGTCTCGGTGTTCAAACTTTATAGTACCGTAGTATTTAATCTTTGGAAACTTGCTGCAGTGATCCCAGTCACTCAAGTTCTCCTTCTCCATAGTTTAAGACAGCATCTTTAGTTCTCTGAGATACTAACAGATGTTCTTAATTTCAATCCAGTGACTATCACTTGGATTGACCCGATTGTGACTCCATATGATCGAAGCGCATGAGACACCAATACAAGTACATTTTAAATGTACAATTCTCAGAGAGTGTTAACAACTCCAAATCTATCCCAGTAGATCTTTATTCCTTGAATAAAGGTTGTTACTCCCCAGAATTCTATGGAGAATTTCTATGAAAGAATATCTTGAAAGCCAAGCTTTCACCAATTGCTTTATGGGAATTTAACTGTCAGTGCGCTCTCCCACTAACCTCCTTATATACACAAGAATTATTTCGTTTTGAGTTAAATCATAAACCATTATGATTATTTCAAAACGTCAGTTCCAAGAACCTTATGCTTGCTTCAATCCAAACATGGATCGAATAACCCACAAACCTTGTTTGTCGGTTATACAAAATCGTCAGAATGTTATAAACATTCTCCAAAAGGTTTCCTTTTCAGGAAAGCGATTTTGATTTGTAACTGACATATTTCATAAATGAAATATACAGTTATCAACAAGCATCTTCAAAATGGATTTACCATGGAAACAAGCAAAAGGTTGAACCATTATTAACACGATGTTGATAACGATACCTTCCGTCACAAGCCTAGCTTTGTACGTTGGTATGTTGCCATCCATGTATGTCTTCCTTGAAGACGTTTAATGTACCAATAGGCACAATGCCTTGTGGTACAACTAGTATCCAAATAGTTGTTATACATGGAATCCTTTCGGATTCATGGCACTTTGCCATAATAGGTAGTCGACACATCGTATCACTTCCTCAAAACGTAGTCGGATGGTAACACCTCCATAAGATTGACATCTTTATGAGGTTAGATCAGAAACCCATACCCTAGGTTGTTTTCTGACTTTATCCGATCTACGAAGTTCTTGTGTATTTGAAGATTAATGGTACAGATTCATTATTGATGAACTGTTTGTGTTCCATTACGGACTTCGTGCCTAGAACAGTATTACACTCCGATTTTCATCGAGTATCACTATCCTCCCACTGACCACTGCATATCGGTATTCCTCTCAGGAAAAACCGCATGGTGAGCAACAATCACATTGTTCTCATGTGAGATTTACAAGTACTATACTTAAGGTTGTTGGAAAAAAATAAACAAGCCCCAAGATCAACAAGAACAAGCAAAATATATAAATACATGAATGAATAAATTGAAGTATGGCGGAATCATACTCACAATACTTGAAAATGGATGCTTAGATGATGCGAAAACTCCTCCCTTGTGCAGTGAAGCTCTCGGCCAAGAAGAAAAGAGGGATTCCAAGTCGAGTTTGATCCTTCCAAGCTCAAGGATTAGTTTCCCATATCACCTATGTATGATCCCTTGAAGGTGCTAGCCTTTGTTGTGATTTTGAATGCACAACTTCTTCAAATCTTGCCACAAAAATTGAAGAAATGGAGAGCCCAAAACTGCATGTAGTTTCGGCAATGTGAGAGAGAGGAGAGTTGAATGATTTTTGTTACAAAAAATCAATTTATATTTATGCCATAATATTTATTAAATTAATAATAAACTTATGACACAATCATGCAATGGCTTAGAGTGTCAAACACTCAAACTCCATGCAAAACCATTGAGTGTATTGTACACTATCACCATGCATCATCCGTAAAGGTTACGAAGTATCGATATCCACCTCTAGCCTGGCTAGACATGGGCCCACAAACGTCACTATGAACGAGGGCTAACAGTTCAGTGGCGCGTTCACCTTTACCACTAAAAGGTGATTTAGGCATTTTGCCTAATAACACAAGATTCGCAGACGTCATATGAATTTGGATCAAATCCGTCCAAGTACCCACTCTTCGAAAGTGTGGATATGCGAGTCTTGTTGATGTGTCCCAGACGACAATGCCACAAATAAGTTTCTTCCTTTGGATTACTCATTTTGAGCCTTTTGTTTGTTATTTTACGTTTTGGAGATTTATTTATATTCAAAATATAAAGACCATTATTTGCATCGGCTGTGCAAATTTCTGCATCATCTTTATATAAATAACATTTGGTGTTTTTAAATACAAAAGTGTACCCATACTGGGTTAACAAAGATACAGAAATAATATTCCTAGTTAAACTAGGAACAAAATAACAGTCATTTAGTTTAAGTACATGCCCCGAGGGCAGTTCCAAAACAAAAGTGCCTACGGCCAAAACAGCAACAGAAGTTCCATTTCCAACTCGTAGATCTACCTCCCTCGAAGCCAGTCTCCTGCTATCATGCAGATCCTGCACATCAGTACAAATATGAGAACCACAGCCAGAATCAAAAATCCAATTTTTATTAAGACTAGAAGTAGTCATATTATCTCAATAACAAACATACTGAGGTCGGTGCCTTGCCCGCCTGTATGTCCTCCTTGTGTCCCTTGTTCATGCGGCAGTCACGCTTCCAGTGACCTTTCTTGCCGCATTTCAGGCAAACATCTTGAGACTTGTCCCTTGGCTTCCCAGAAGCCTTTGTTGACTTGGCCTTGCCTTTGTTTCTATGCTTTTTCTTCTTAACACCCCCAGTTGCCTTGAGCCCAGCTTTCGGCGTTTGAGATGTTGATGCAAAGTGCGCCTCGCGCTTGTTGCCTTTCAGAAGCTCTTTCTCTGACTCCTTGAGAATCGATAATAACTCTCCAAGAGTATCATCCGAATTCATTAATTTGTAGTTGATGACAATCTGTTTCCAAGTATCGGGTAGTGACTGTAGAAGTACATCTATAGACAGCTCAACCTCCAAGACTATACCCATATTAGCCAATTCATCAATATCGGCTATCATTTGAGTCCCATGGACCTTAACAGAACTACCATCAGTCATACGGGAGCGAAATATTTTCTTCACTAACTCGTACCTCGCCATCCGCTTATTAGTGCGGTGAAGATCTTGCAATCTTGCCATCATATTATAAGGATCCAAGTCCCTATTCTGGCGGCGAAAGTGTTGAGTCATTGAAGCAAGCATGATCGACTGAGCCGTGTCACAATCATCACTGTGAGTTTTCCATAACTCCAGCTCAAGTGGCTCAGTGGGCTTAGGCCCGAGAGGTTTTTGTATCGTATACAGTATCCTCTCCGCCCCAAGGACTATCCTTAGGTTCATTTCCCAGTCGGCGAAGTTGGTGCCCTTGAACACATTATCACCCATGATTATGTCACGGACATTTCCTTTGTTTGCCATCTTAACTACGATAATCTAATTATCTAGTTAACGATATGTGGGTACAGTCAAACTGTTACATAAAAAAAAATAACATTGTATTAGTCCAACTAATGTGTAAATATTGACGAAATAAGTTGTGTAAGCGCGTAAAGCTAAGTATCTGAACGATAATTGCAAATTCAATACTAGCCTCCCACTATTTTCTGCAAGTCTCTAACCCTCTGTTGAGTACTCGGGAAATCCAATTTCCTAGTGGGCTAGGATCCCGTTAAATAACACACAACCTTGACTTTGGCCAACAATTGTATGATATTTAACTAGGTAGATCTCGAAGATCAATTGGATCTCATCCAATTCCTAGATCCGGTAGGTGGACATCTAAGTCCGAAACATATACATATGTCAATGTATCCAATACATTTTCCTAACCATTTCCCCTGAATCAACTAAGCCTTGGCTTTGGCACAACAAACCTAATGATTCCAGTTAAGCGGGACCCATTGACGAGGAAAGTTTCGTAATCAATGTCGATGGACAAGAAGTGATCTTGACTTTGGCCAACAAATCACAACTTGGACAGGACACCGATGTGAAACAAACTCTCATGATTCAAACACATCCTCAATTGACAAAGGTCTTGACTTTGGCCAACAAACCAATGCCAATTTCGGATCTTGAGAAAGAATCATTCAACGGAAGGAAAATCGCTTAATATTGTTTGAGGGATTTTTCGCGTATTGGCAACCAATTAATTTATCTTTGTTAGGTCTCATCATCATACACCCTTAAGCATGCTTCTAAAACATCATAAAGCGCGTAAAGTAAAGTAATAGCGATATACGGATGGATATGAACAACAACTTGTTCCTTGAACAAATCACTCCCTTTCCTCTCCCCGCTAGCACTACTCTACTCTTACCCAATTACATAATACAATAAGAGAAACCTCATTTACATTGAGGGGAATTAGGTGAAGAGAATACAAAGAGACAATAAGAGAAAGGCTGGACACGCAGGTCCAATTATAAATTCTAAATTTACAATAATTTCTAAAATTACCCTTCCCTTCTAATATCCATCCGATATTCACTATTCATACATCACATCCATATTCATTCATTCAAGGCATGTTATACAACCAATCAAATCCAATTAATTAGTCTTTAATTAGGTGACAATACAATGTTCAAACAATTGTTTGCATTTGCGCGAGTCCAACTCAATTTGAGAATAAATACTTATAGTATGAATTCACAAATTATATCGAACTACTCGTTAAATCCAATTTAAGTCGTATTCAATACTAATCCTATTATTTAATTCTAAATTAAATATTTACACTTTATATTGTGCTTTTATAACTTAGATTCCAAATCTAATACAATCGGGTCTCAAAGCCCAACTAACATCTAATGTCCGTTTAATTAAAGTCCGATGGGCTTTCAATTGATTTCTTTAGGCTTGGGTTTTGGTCAATGTATGGGTCAAACCAATTACCAAGCCCAATAAGGAATCACCCTCATATGCCATAAAATCAATATCAAGCCCATAAGGCCCAATTAAACATAAAAGCCCATTTATAAATACATGAATGAATATATAAATATATAAGCCTAATATATAAATACATGAATGAATAAATTGAAGTATGGCGGAATCATACTCACAATACTTGAAAATGGATGCTTAGATGATGCGAAAACTCCTCCCTTGTGCAGTGAAGCTCTCGGCCAAGAAAAAGAGGGATTCCAAGTCGAGTTTGATCCTTCCAAGCTCAAGGATTAGTTTCCCATATCACCTATGTATGATCCCTTGAAGGTGCTAGCCTTTGTTGTGATTTTGAATGCACAACTTCTTCAAATCTTGCCACAAAAATTGAAGAAATGGAGAGCCCAAAACTGCATGTAGTTTCGGCAATGTGAGAGAGAGGAGAGTTGAATGATTTTTGTTACAAAAAATCAATTTATATTTATGCCATAATATTTATTAAATTAATAATAAACTTATGACACAAATCATGCAATGGAGAGTGTCAAACACTCAAACTCCATGCAAAACCATTGAGTGTATTGTACACTATCACCATGCATCATCCGTAAAGGTTACGAAGTATCGATATCCACCTCTAGCCTGGCTAGACATGGGCCCACAAACGTCACTATGAACGAGGGCTAACAGTTCAGTGGCGCGTTCACCTTTACCACTAAAAGGTGATTTAGGCATTTTGCCTAATAAACAAGATTCGCAGACGTCATATGAATTTGGATCAAATCCGTCCAAGTACCCACTTTTCGAAAGTGTGGATATGCGAGTCTTGTTGATGTGTCCCAGACGACAATGCCACAATAAGTTTCTTCCTTTGGATTACTCATTTTGAGCCTTTTGTTTGTTACTTATCCAATTTGGGTCTTTTATCCAATTCGTGTGGATATTGGCACTTATCCAATTTGGGTCTTTTAGTTTGGTATCATCCAAACGTTATGCCTGGCATACCCAAATTATCAGGAATGAGAAACCCCGTTTCTTCCCTGTTCATATCCTATATGACATCTGTCAAACAGATTTATATGGAACCTTATTCTAAATAAGTTTTGCACTGTTAATGCATATCCTGTAGAAGGAAATAGTAGCTCAGAGCGACTCGTGATAAACCTAATCATGTCCAACAAAATTCGGTTTTAGTTCGGACACACCGTCTAACAGACGTGTCTTGAGAGGAGTCCTCATATGAAAGAATACCGTACTCTTTCATGTATATATGAAACTTACTGCTTAAGTATTTTCCAATACGGTCTTACCGTGGTGGAATAATACTATAGCCGATCTGTTTTTCTATTTCGTGTCGAAACTCTAAAGTTTCCGATCTGTGTTCTTCAAAAGAAACACAAAACCATAACGTGATGCTACATCCTTTAAGGTCACAAAACATTCATGTTCACATCTAGTCCAGCTAGATATGGGCCCACTAACTTCACCATGAATAGGGCTAACAGATCGATGGCTTTTATACTATTACCAAAATATAAATTCTGTTATTTACATCTAATGTATTTATCTCAGTATCATCTTTATATAATAAAACACTTTAGTGTTCTAAAATATAAAGGTTTATCCGCAACGGATTAAACACTGATATAGAGATAATGTCTCTAGTCAAACTAGTTACATCATAACAGTTCCTAATTTAAGTACATACCCGAAGGGTAGTTCCTAAATTTAGGTATCTATGATCGAAACAGCGACTTTCGTCCCGTTTCCGATTTGCAGAGAAATCTCGGCTTGAAGTCAGTATCCAGCTCTTAGCAGATTCTGAACATCAATACATATTTATTTTATGTACCACACTAAGTATTTAAAATCTAATTTCAATACTAGTAGTGAACATAACTTTGACAATATTTTTAAAGTTAGAGCCTCGCCCTTTCTTTAATTCCTTCGTGTCTTCCACATCCAATTGGCAGTCACTTTGGGATATGTCAATTATCCTTTTCAATATTTCACAAACCTTTGGCCAAGCCTTGGGTTTCGGAATATCGAAACGATATGCACCTTGTGCTACATGCCCAATTGCAAACTTTGACTTTTCTCTCCACTAGAATAGTCAATTAATTCTCTAAGAATCATTAATTGCAATTTTAATACTTTTAAATCTAAAGATAGATTTATTATAAGTATATTAATTAAGCATAAAGTCATCATCACATAAATCTCCAAAGATTTTATGCTCTACTATTTGCTTAGTTATGGGCTTAGTCATAATAAGTTATTTTATCAAATAAATTAACCTATTATTAATTCCCAATTGAAAATTAAATCATTTAAAACATTAATCCCAAGGATTATATATTTTAAATATTCAACCTTTCAATTCTTTCTTGATTTTAATAGTCCAACTATTTAATCAATTTAATAAGGTACTATTTATTATAATGATTACAATAATCCAATTATTTAATCAACTATAATTTTATATTGATTACTATAATCCAATTATAAATCAACTATCATTTAATTCAATTATATTGATTACTATAATTCAATTATAAAATCAACTATATATTGAATGAGTTTGTATATAGTCCAACTATATATATATTTTTAAAACAACATAAAATATTAGTCCAACTAATACTTTTGATTAATACGACGAGTAAAATATAAATGAGCGTGTTTAGCGAGTAATTGAACGGTTGTTGCAAATTCAATACTTACCTCCCACTATTTTTCGTCGAGCCTCTAACCCTTTGTGGAGTACTCGGGAAACCGTGTTTCCTAGTGGGCTAGGATCCTATTAAATAACATACAACCTTGACTTTGGCCAACAAGCTGTATGCTATTTAACTAGGTAGATCTCACAGATCAATTGGATCCAATCCAATTCCTAGATCCGGTTAGGTGGACATCCAAGTCCTAAACATATTACTTATGCCAATGTATCTAATACATTTTCCTGACCATATCCTCCGAATCATCTAGGCCTTGGCTTTGGCACAACAAACCTAATGACTCCAGTTAAGCGGGACCCATTGACAAGGAAAGTTTCGTAATCAATGTCTTTGGACAAGAAGCAATCTTGACTTTGGCCAACAAATCACAACTTGGACAAGACACCGATGTGGAACAAAACCCTCATGATTCAAATACATCCAATTGACAAGGTCTTGACTTTGGCCAACAAACCAATGCCAATTGGATCTTGAACAAGAATCATTCAATGGAAGGATAATCGCTTAATATAGAACGATGGTTTTTCCGCGTGCAAATTGGCTACCAATTTATTATCTTTGTTAGGTCTCATCATCATACACCCTTAAACATGCATTCTAAATACATAATAAAGCGAGTATGAAAATAAATAATAATGATATGCGGATGGATACTTTACACATTGATCCTAGATCAAATCTCTCCATTTCTCACTCAAGCTAGCACTAGTATTACTTCTACCCGTTACACTACACTTCTAAAGAAACCTCATATACATAGAGGGGAATAGATGAGAAGAGAATACAAGAGAACGAAGGTGAAAGGCTGGACACGCAGGTCCAATTTAATAAATCGAATTTATTACAACAATTTCTAAAATTGCCCACCCATCTAATATCCATCCGATATACATTATTCATTCAACACAACCACGTATTCACACACATAAGCATGCTATCAATCAATCTAATCAAATTAATTAATCTGATAATTAAGTGATCATCCAATGTTCAAACAACGATTTGATTTTGTTCGAGTCAAACTCGTTTTTGCGAATAAGTACTTGAAGTACGAATTCATGAATTAAATTAAACTACATCATTAAATCAAATTTAACATGCATTTAATACTAATTCACTATTCAATTCCAAATTAAATATTACACTTTTATTTAATAACCTTTTACGATTTAAATTCCAAATTTAATCGTAACGCGTCTCAAAGACCGATTACGTCCAACGTCAATTCAATTAAAGTCCAATGGGCTTTTAATTGATTTCTTAAGGCGTGGACTTTTGGTCAACTCGGGTCAAACCGATAACCAAAGTCCAATCCGGGATTTACCCCATAAGCCCATAAATCAATCTTGGCCCATTAGGCCCAATTGAACTTTAAAGGTTCATTAAGTCGCATTTGGGCTTATGGTTAAGGTTTTGGGCCCAATTGGATCCAATCCACTTGGCCTAAACCAAACTTGATAAATCAAGCCCAATAGGCCCAAATACAACTATAAAGTCCAATTCCATTTCAAAATTAGGCCCAAATAATTAAATTCAAAATCCAATTTTCCCAATTTAATTACCAAAGTGTATTACATGATCAATTACCCAAATCAACATTTCTAAAACATGAATTTACATAATTAATCATGATCATTTTCATTATACCACATGTCCAACACACAAAATGAAAAATCAAACCCATTACATGCTTCTTTAGTCTCGGCCAAAAGAGGGATTTTGTGTCCGATTCGGTTTCGATCCAATCGAATCCACAATCGACATCAAATCACCATCCATTTTGATTTTATACACATCCAATATCACAAAATCAAAATTACCAAGACATTAGGGCAATAAACACCATTCGGCCAAGATAAGGAATTTGGGGGTTTTGTCCAATTCAAATCCAATCCAATTCGATTCAAATTAACGTCACCTAATCTATTCTAACTCATCAAATGAATTAAACATCAAAAATCCAAGAATCAAAATCCAATTCTATTCGGCCAAGGTATTATTTTGGGGAAAATAATTCCAAATCATTTTTTATCAATTAGTCCAACCAAAATGAAATTAAACATGTTATAAGCATACTCAAACAATCAATTTATTCAAATCATGCTCAAATCACATTTACCCAAATTTTAAGCCCTACCAATTTCATGCTTGAACCTAAGCTCTTGATGCCATTGTTGGTTTTTATTAAGGTCCCAAGATCAAACAAGCAATGAAAATAATGTGTAAATACATCGACGAAGATAGCGGAATACTTACATCGATCGGTTGAGTCGATTTGAAGACGATTGAAGCCAATATGCTCACTGTTTTGGCGCATGAACTGCAGCAGTCCACTGTCCTCCATCTTCTGTTTTGAGCTGCGAAAATGAGCTTCTAGATTCGTCGGATGGATCCCGTCTCATGGTCGAACCTCCCTACCACCTTCGCAAGACTTGTAAGTGTGCTAGCACTTGATTTCTCACCATGAAAACCTCTTGCTTCCCTTTGTTCACGCCATTTCTGGTTCCAAACCAGTGAAGAAAACAAGACTGTTATGCGTGGAGGAGAAGAGAGGAAAAATGTGTCTTCACACTTTTGTTTTTTGTTTACCAAAAAAAAACGTAAGTAAGAAAGAGAGAAGCAATGATGTTATCATTAACCAAAAAACTGAATTTTAGATAAAACTCTTCAAAACCGTGAAAAGCATTTCCCTCCAAAAATTCATCATCATCACACATTGAGATAGAGACAATGTATCATCCCATAAAGGTGACTAATATACATCCATCATCTATTCGTGTCAAGTGATGAGATATCGCGATGTGATTTGTGATACCCACTCGTTTCAAATACGAATGTGTCTGCAAACACTTTCGGGCTCGGTTTCGCTAATTCCGATTAACGCATTTCCGTCGCGACGAATTAATTAATTTCGCCTAGCGAAATTACTATTCAGATCGCTAACGAATTAATTCTAAATTAATTCGTTCGCCCGAATTAAAATCTAATTTTAATTCCGCGTCGAAATCTAATTTCGTTTAATATATCGAATATATTAATTAATCGATTAATTCCAAATTAATCGTTATCTCTCTCTAGACGATATTTTATCCTAAATAAAATATCTCCGTAATTAATCCTAGATTAATTTTCTCTCTCTTCTATATAATCCCAGATTATTCAAGAGTGCAAGTTGTGCGTCATCGGTGGATTATCGGGAAGCGACCCATGAGATCCCCGGATTAGTTGGCAGTAAATGCGGTCGCGCCGGAGTATCCGAATCACGTACGTACCAAGTACTACGTTCTACCGATTTACGAGACATGTTCGTTTCTAGCAAACACGAAGTCTACCCAAATTCTCCGTCATATCCTTTTAAGAATATTAAGATCTGTATCAAGCGTAGTATACAATTGTATTGTATTGCGTATATCGATCCAGTATCGGACGATCACATGTTAGGCCTGGGGCTGGAAATGTGTCTGCCCCGTACGAAACATATATCGGACATCAAGCAACTAGTCTCTTTGAATCGGGCAATACTGACCTAGTCATATTGTCCCGACGGTTGTAACCTTTTATAGAGCACTAGTTCTGTATCCTGCGCGATCATCAACTCCATATGTCTGAAGTGACACTTCCATCTTGACATCACACCGAGTACACTACGATTCCTGATAAACCCAGAAGAGGTGAACACAGAACCAGTTTAGGTCCCCCACCACCAAAACCAAAGTTTACCGATTGTCGCAAGTACTAGCGATGCAAGTCTCAGGTTAAGACCATATACACCTACCCTGATGCGGCCTCCCATAGACACGCAGACATACTACCAATGGGATTCCGCGGGGTCTATCCAGAGCGAAGCTGTTTCCCGTACCATCGGTGAAACACGACCTCCTATCACACTTGCATAAGTATCCAATACTTATATATATGAGAACTATGCCGTTGTGCCCTCACAACGCACACAAGTGCAATACTAGCCTATTCCGCATTATCGATGTCCAGTCTCGATAATACTACGGCTAGAGATATTTAATGATTAATCCTTCGTGGACTGATATTGTCTCATATCATCTCAATCCAGGAACTAATCATAGGGACCTCTCTTCATTTATATATCTATGGTGATCTAATCACAAATGATGAGAGTGCAATTCCTTATTACATAGTTAATTTGCTACAACAACACAATGATCTGTGCAAATAGTGACGCTATGGGTCATATTATCCAACATCTCTGACTTAACCATCATGTCATCCACGTTACCTCAATATCCTTATGCATCAAATCGTGGAACAATGTAGCGGCCATTCGTTGATAAGTGGCTCCGCATTCTTAAGTCCAAACTGCATCACCTTGTAACAATATGTACCCCACTCAGTGAAGAAGACAGTCCTATGTTTGTCTTATTCGGCCATGAATACCTGATTATATCCTAAGAATCCATCCGCGAAAGAGTACATAGCAGATAAAGGTCGTGCTATCACAAACCAACCGTCTATATGAGGTAGGAAAAATCATCATTTGGGCAAGCTTTGTTGAGGTCCCTATAATCCACACACATTCTGACCTTTCTATCCTTCTTCGGTACCGGCACAATGTTGGCTAACTACTAGAGGTACTTCAACACCTCTAAAAAACCCCACATCTATCTGCTTCTTGACTTATCCCTTACCTTTTCGGCCCACTCTGGCCTCATTCTTCGGAGATTTTATTTTACGGGTCTCATGTTCGGATAAGTTGGTATCATGTGCTGGGCATTATTCCTATCCACTCTCGGCATGTCTTCATAGGACCATGCGAATACATTTGCATATTTTATTAATATTCTCTCTAATTCTTTCTGCTCATCAGAGGTAACCTCACTTGCAATTAAATTTCATTGGGGTTTTCACATGTACCAAGATTAAATACATTTGTCTTTGTTGAATCAATGTCAAATATGCTCATGTCATGCATGTTATGATGTGGACTAACAGGAAAAGACTCGAACAAGTAAGCAAAATCAATGTCTTTATTATTAATAAATGCAAGATTACAATCAAATAAGTCAGGAAAATAAACATATTCGTCATCTGCAGCCTTGTCTTCTTCCGTCTTCTTGCTTTCTTCTTCGAGCGTCAGATTATCCCACTGCAGTAGTTCTTCTTCCCATTTATCTTCCTCTTTTGCAACTTCATGTGGTTCTTTACCCATCACACCCTTTAAGATCTCGAATCCTGGTACTACGATCCCATAGACTTCTATGGGTTCAGCTATCCTTGATACCATGTGGCTTTCACAAAGTATTCCATCAGCTTCATCCCTTTCTTCTTGGTCTTCAGTTCATTCCAATCAGATTCATACCCCAATCCTCTCTTAGTGGTCTGTCCCTTGAAATCTGGCAGTGCTCCTCTAGCACTCAAACCTGTGCCCGCTCATATTTCATTTTTTCAATGATTCCAACCACTTTAGGGTCCAACCATTCTTCGAATTTTGTCGCTACTTGGAACCTTGTAAGAGGCTGTATGTCTAAAGCAGCCACAATATTGTCTACTTGAGCCCTGATGGTGACGACTTCCCCTCCATGCGGGAAACTTAATAACCTGGTGCAAAATGGATGGCACGCCCCCAAGTTTGTGAAACCATGGCCTCCCTAACAATAGAGCAAATGTAGTTGGGATATCAAGCATTGTGAACTCCACATCGTCTTCTATCGGGCCCACTTTGCTATTGTGACAAAAGTATCTTTGACTCCCATTAAAATTGTTAGACCACCTAAAATATTAGTAACATAACGCGGATGAGTTATCATGAATAATGAATAAATTTTGTTTAGTAAAGATATAAATTCGCAACCTTGATACTAAATTTTTTGCTAATTCTAGATATCACCGAGAGATGCGGTTCCGCCACTATCGCAAGACATCACTAACAAGTTCCAAATCAGTGAGTTGACACTATTTACTAAGTTGATTTTCATTTTATTATTTTTAGCATCAGACTTACTTTTCCGCATTTAGGGCGTTAGCCGAGTTTACTTTCAAATATATTTTGATAAAGAATGTTTTGAGAAATGATTTAGAAAGTAATGATTTCAGAAGCTTGTTTTATGTTTTCGAGGCATGGGGAAAAAAACCCCCCTCAGTATGTAACTTGACTCAGACATGGATTTGACGGATTCAGATTCATGTGCACACGCAGTTCAGGACTAGGGATGACAGATGCCCCTAGATCCTAGATTCAGAGCCTGGAGGGTAGCATAGATCAGCACCCCCGGTTCTAGTTCAGTGGCTTGGGAAACGAAGATACGTAAGGCCCCAAGACCACTAGTTTCAGGGACAAGAGTGGCATGCTTTGGGGATGGCGATACGTAACGCCCCAATGTCATGGGTTTGCACTCCTGTCTCTTGTTAGCCGTATGGAGGGACGGCGATACGTAACACCCTCATGCGTCAGGTTTTACAGAGAGACATATACTAGATTCTTAGAAAATATTTTTCAGAGATCAGTTTACAGATACAGATTTCAGAAATAATTTTCAGAGAAACGTTTTCTAGAAAGGAATGTTTTCAGAAACAATAATTTTATCAGAGACTTTAAGAAAAGATTTTCACAAAGGTTTTCAGAAACAAAATTGCTTTCAGAAAGACAAGTTTACAGATAAGATTCGAATTGATTTCTAAAACACGAGTTTCTTAAAGTATTCCAGTTTTCATTATTAAAAAAAATATATCCACTCACTTAGATCGCTCAAACGATCTAACCCCCACTCCTAGTGTTTTGTTTTGCAGGTTCTTGGAGGCCGAGCTCGAGAAGATAGATACTGATGGCAGTCACTACAGAGTTGGTCCACCAGGTCAAGTCAGGGATAAATTCCAGTTCGGTCAGAGTCAGAGAATATCAAGTAACATAGATGTTATATAGTAAAGGTCACATTTATATTGCATTATAAAAGTTATTGTCAGTATTGAAATATGTATTTAAACATAGTACTTTGTATTAAGAATATTATGCATACATGGTTGATGAGTTGGGCTATGGTCCCATGCATGTGTTTATATATATGTGAGATAAGAATAGCAGTTATTAGAAGACAGAGGCTTATGGGGATAGTATGGTCTATTCCCTGCCGGTAGCATCTCCCGGATTGGGGATATTACAAGAATAATTTACAACTTTACTCTTGAATCTAATTGAAGGAACTGATTCCTCGCGTGGTGGAAATGTCTTAGGCATCAGGATCGACCTTGAAAAATTTTTCTACTCTCCCTATGCCCAAAACTATCCAACCCTTTAAGCTTTTATTTTGTGTTATTTTTGAGGATTTTATCAACACAAAACAGCCCCCGAACAGCCCAATACAGCATCCAAAAATTGGATAGTTTTACACACAAAACACACGCACATACCTAACTAAAAACAACCTATGTTTTATTGAATTTTATAGGAAACGATTTCCCATGCAGTAGCAACATGTTAGGTATCGGGATTCACCTTCAAATTTTTTTCGATCTTTCTTCCCTATTATTGAATCCATCTAGCCTCTTTAGCAACTGTTTTGTGTTATTTTTTATGAACAATAATAATTTTATTGTTCATGTTATATTATTTGTGCACTATTCACTGCTACAGTACGTGCGGTTACTATTTATTGCTACCTCACGATTACTAATCAATGCTACAGTACTATAAAATTCTACTCACTATGCTTAATCCTCTGTAATAGTTATAAGTGTTTTTTAACCTTCAAAACGGCTCAAACACAACTCTGAGTAAGCCTCAAAGAAGAATGAGAATATAGTTTCGTCAACACCACTATGCCTTGCGTGCTATTCTCGTTACAAACAAATTGAAGTGTGAGCTTCACTCACAATATTTTATCTCTAAAATCTTTAGAGAAAAATATCACACTATTTTTTCTTTTTTTTCAACACTTGAGTGAAAAAAAATATGAACAAGATGGTTATGTATTTTTTTCAACAATGAGATTTTTTTCATAAAGCAAAATAACTTTTGCTTTTATATGCTAGGGTTTAGATTAACATAATTGTAATTGAAATTAACATTATATCCCTAAACCCTTGGTCATTTTTGGCCAAACTTTTCAAATTTTATAACAACAAAATTAATGGTTGAATGTCTTCAAAATGAAGACATTAAATCTCCACCTTAATACACATTTTGTAACTCATTTTGAAATAATATGTATTGATATCAAATATTAATGCACATTTTAATTCAAAAATAATAATTAAATTATCATATAATTTAATATTTACAAAATATAAATATAAATGTATATAATTATCTCATAATCATTAAATAATGAAAACTTTATATTAAACTTATTTAATATAGTTTTCAAGTGTGACTTCAATTATTAATCACACTAATAATTTTAACATAATATATTATATTATTATGCATGTGAGTTCATAATTGGACTATCCAATTATGATATGATTTGCTATAGTATATCTAGCGAGCACGAGGAAAAAATGGACCTACGGCTTCGAGCTCCAATATTCCCAGAATATAATTTAAAAATCGTTAATCAAATATTCTGAATTATTAACTTTAGGTCATTCCACTAAAAATCTAAAGCCGCACTCTCATTACTGCATATATATTTTATACGAAACTCATCGGCATCCACCGATATAATCACTACATACAGATCGACCCCCCATAAGTATCTCATAATTAGAACCAGGTCATAATATCCGGTATACCCTTCTAATTATTTTTGTGCCATAAGTGTCATTGATTCTCTAATGAACGATTTATTCATAACTATTATGACTATTGATCTTTCTATTCGTAATAGAAAGACTTGAGCGCTCTAACCGTTCAAGTACCGAATTAACCCTTAAGGAAGATACTCATCTGTTTCTCGCATGAAAGAGTGGATTCCATATCTATGTAAAACGTCCCCAGCCACATACCAAACTATGTCCCCAAAGTACGTAGTTATTGGTCATGATTTTTTCACCAACCTCACCTTTATAAATCAAAGGACATAGTCTGCCATGCAGGAGTTCGTAGTACACTCAGTATTCAGATCAACCAATAAGTGATCATCTATTAAACTAATATGAATTTCTTTGTTTAACGGATATTAAAAGAAATTCATTTCTGTATTGGTCCAGTCCTATATATCATATAAGGTACCTCAATTCTTATGTCACCACATGAAAGAACGCAGATCAAAATCATAATATAATATGGAATGGACCACAACTGTAGATAAACCACAAATAAAGTGTCTGTCTTTGTTTGCTTTCTACAGATTATTTAGGATTACTAATTTCAAACTTAAATGCTCTTGTGTATAACACTTATACACTAAGTCTGAAAATATATTTAGTATCCAAGAGTATACATGATAATTTATAATACACGACTTTAAAAACAACATTTTAATAAATGAATATCTGCATCGTTAATTACTTAAATACAATCTCGTTTACAAATTACATTATGCTCTTTGGCATATATCCCGATAAATTTTGGACAACAGCTATAGGTAATATTTTCATAGTAAAACAGCCCCAAAGTGTCCCCAAATAAGCCCTTTATGTTCCTAAGTATATCTGCACACACAAGGAACAAAAACAAAGTAATAAATGGTTGTATAAATGGCGGAATTGAGCAGATTATTCTGCTCACTACCGTGAGTTGCTAGAAGGAGAAGAAATAAAATTCTGCATCAAGTTCCAAAGGTCTTCCGTGCTATGACTCGCCACCAAAAAATACAAGAGTATGATTGGTTCGCAAGAACAAACAAATCCCTAAGCACTTTAAAAATATAAAAGTTGTCAGATATAAAATTTTATTTTGTTTTTCTTTTCTTTTTCTCTCAACACTTGAGAGAAAACTAGGAATGAGGGAGGCTAGGGTTAAGAAAATATGAAAGTTAGTTCTGTTGTGAGATTATCATACCGCATGTATACGGTGTCAAGTTTTAGTAAATGATGAATAAAGAGTGTCGAATCCATACATGAATTGAAATTGAATTCGCACCAGGTACTAAAATTAATAAACTTAACTTTATTTAGAAATCAATTTAAAATAAATAAAATTAAAATTACAAACTAAAGAAGCGAAAAGTCAAAATATTTTAATTCAGAAAATCCGGGATTAGATAAATTCTAGAGTCTGATTTCACCTATCTATTCCCTATGTATTTGTTACGCTAATTAATTATTACTTAATTTCTTAGTTTATAAGCCAGGAATCCTAAATTATTCTACTCATTCTCCTGAGTGTCGAGTGAAAATATTATTAATTACTGATTTCGATATCCCTATAAAAATATAGTAATGAATAATTCATTACGCTCTGTGATTCTTTATTAATGACTTTAAAGGAATTATAGGCCTCCCAAACTCTATAAAATTCCTAGGCTATATTTTCTAGATCCTATTAAAAATCCCCTCTCCCAAGTGATAGAGTTTGTTTTTTTTGAAATCGTTGGAAACCCCACTGCCAAACCACCCCTTCCGGCTTAAGAGGAGCTTGTAAAACCCCCGACTGTCCCAAGGTCTTACAGGAAACACACTCCCTGGATTCGAACCCAAGACCTCAAGGTGAGATTCTGAGCCCTACACTACTGATTTGAAATCATCTAATTTGTGGCTAGAAAATCAGAAGCATTAAACACAATAAAATATAAATAAACTGATTTAAAACTTCATAATAATTAATTAGATTTCAAACACATAGATTCAAGTATATACTAAATCATCC
>SKCR01025118.1:0-18442 GCA_019454045.1 Zanthoxylum bungeanum
AGTCTAAGAATCACAAGTGCTACTCAACCCAAGAAGATTCTTATTGACGTTGGTGTACCATCCATTAAGAATCTTCGGTGAGTCGTTCAATGAATCCATTTTAAACACCTACAGGTCTATACCAGTCTCCAAGACTTATGGTTCATTGAGAAACCATTAGAATCATATATTCCAGTATACGACTTGTACCGGTCTCAACGGATTTACTATACTGACCAAGCAGTGTAAACCTTGACCAGGAACTGTCTGAGAATGACAACGTCATGATACTTGTCAATGTCCATTGCGACACTTTGCAACTGTATCATGACTAATCATTCTAGGGTCATTACGTCTTTACCATATTATAAGATTCATTATATTAAAGAAACTGCATATATTATTCATAATAATATTGTTTTACAGAAGTATTTACAAGGAAATACAACCGGGAATTGGCGCTGTGAGCACCAACCCCAACACAAAAACTCCCACTTGCTCTAGTGCCAATAACGATTGTATCTAATACCCATCGACTCCACGTGTTTATCAAACAACTTCGGAGGTATGGCCTTCGTCAGTGGGTCTGCTACATTGTCTTCACTCGGTACCTTGCACACGACAATATCCCATCGTGACACAATCTCTCGAATGATGTGGTACTTGCGTTCCACATGCTTCGACTTCTGATGCGCCCTTGGTTCATTTGCTTGCGCAATGGCTCCAGTATTATCACAGTATAACGGAATCACATTCTCGATACTTGGGACAACTCCCAATTCTGTGACAAAATTCTTTATCCACACAGCCTCTTTTGCAGCTTCAGAAGCTGTAATATATTCCGCCTCGGTGGGGTGGTGGAATCAGCTGTAGATCCCTGCTTGGAACTCTTCCAACAAACTGCACCTCCGTTAAGGGTAAAGACAAATCCAGATCTAGACTTTCTATCATCGGGATCCGATTGGAAATCGGAGTTGTATACCCATTAACTTGCAGTTCGTTTCCTCCATAAATTATTAACTTATCCTTAGTACCTTTAAGATACTTGAGGATATGTTTAATGGCCATCCAATGGTCATTACCTGGATTGGACTGATATCTACTAGTTACTCTAACAGCGAAACTGATATCAGGCCTTGTACATAACATGGCATACATTATGCTGCCCAAACACGAAGTATAAGGTTGGTTAGACATTCTAACCTTCTCATCTTCTGTTTGCGGACTCATCTTCTTTGAAAGATGAATCCCATGTCGGAACGATATGTTTGTTGTCTTACAGTTACCAAAATTATACCGTTCTAAGATCTTATCTATATACGTTGATTGGGATAACCCAATCAGCTTCCTTTGTCTATCTCTATAGAGTTTTATCCCTAAAACATAGGAAGCTTCTCCCAGGTCTTTCATGGAGAAATTCTTACAGAGGTACGCTTTAACGCTTGTAACATACCTAAATCATTTCCAATGATTAGGATGTCATCAACATACAGGACTAAAAATATGACCATGCTCCCACTGGCCTTCTGATACACACATGATTTTCTGAATTCTTGAGAAAACCAGACGATCTAATAATCTCGTCGAATCGAAGATTCCAACTTCGTGAAGCTTGTTTAAGTCCATAAATGGACCTCTTAAGCTTACATACCATGCCCGAGTTTTCGCTGGATGCAAAACCTTCCGGCTGTTCCATATAGATTTCTTCATCAAGAAATCCATTTAGAAAAGCCGTTTTGACATCCATTTGCCAAATCTCGTAGTCATGATACGCAGCTATAGAAAGCAAAATCCGAATAGACTTAAGCATTGCAACTGGAGAAAAAGTCTCATCGTAGTCGACACCAGGTCGCTGCGTGTAACCGTTTGCTACCAGTCGGGCCTTGTAAGTTTCAACCTTACCGTCAGACCTCGCTTCCTCTTGTAAACCCATTTACAGCCGATAGGAACAATTCCCTCTGGAAGCGGAACCAAGTCCCAAACTTGATTCTCATGCATTGAGTCTATCTCGGATTTCATGGCACTTTGCCATTTCACGGAGTCGATGTCCAACATCGATTCTCTATAGTGTGAAAGGATCTGTCTCTTCTATTAAGAGAACATCCAGACTCTTTTCTTGTATCAAATACAAGCGTTCAGGAGGTCTGGATACCCTTTGCGACCTACGGAGTGTATGTGTTGAAGGTCCTTCATCTACTTGAACTTCAGGTTCCTCCGTTGGTTCGTTGTTCTCAGGTTGTACTTCGTCAAGCATAACCTGTCTATGATCACCACCTTCTGACAAAAATTCTACTTCTAGAAATTTTTCGAAGCGAGCTACGAATACATTTCGATGCTCGGTATCATAGAATAGATATCCCCTCGTATTTGGAGGATATCCAACAAACCTAAACTTTTGCCCTCGAGGCGAAAGCTTACTTTGCTGAGTCACCCTGACATAGGCAGGACAACCCCAAACCTTAATATAATTAAGATTTGGTCTCCTACCAAACCATATCTCATACGGTGTCGTAGGAACAGCTTTTGAATGAATCTTATTCAAAAGATGTGCGGCGGTTAAGAGAGAGTAGCCCCATAAGTAATAGGGCAAATCTGTGAAACTCAACATTGATCGGACCATATCCAATAAAGTCTGATTTCTCCTCTCAGATACTCCATTGTGTTGTGGGGTACCTGGAGGAGTGTATTGAGCGAGAATCCCATTCTCTTTCATATAGTCAATGAACTCACCACTCATATATTCGCCACCTCGATTAGATCGAAGGCATTTAATATATTTCCCAGTTTGTTTTTCTACTTCATTTCGGAATTCTTTGAACTTTTCAAAGGTTTCCGATTTATGTCGCATCAAATAGACATAACCGTACCGTGATAAATCATCGGTAAAGGTAACGAAGTATGAATAACCACTGTGAGCAGTTTGACTTAGTGGACCACATACATCAGAATGTACGAGTTCCAGTAAGTTTATGGCGCGGTGTCCAACACCAGAAAATGGAGCTTTAGTCATTTTACCCTGAATACATGATTCACAGGTTGGAGAGGATTCAATGGTGAGATCTGGTATCAAACCATTCCTAACCATTTGATTAAGGCGTTTAGTCCCAATATGACCTAGCCGCATATGCCAAGTTCAGTATTATTAATTTCAGGTAATCTACGTTTATTAATTCCAGAACTTAATATATCTTTTGATGTTTGCAGTGTATAATGACCATACATATTTGGACAACAAAGGATCTGAATATTATTTTTATCATATAAATACAAAGAACTATTCTTAATATTAATACAAAAGCCTTCTGTATCTAATACAAAAAGGGATATAATATTAGCCACACATCCTGGCACAAAATAGCATTCATTTAACAAAAGTGTCACATTCGGCAATGAGATCTCGCATACTCCCACTGCAACTGCATCCAGTGAGTCTCCACTCCCGAATCGCAACTGCATCTCTCCAGGCTTCAGTCTCCTACTTTCCTTCAGCACCTGCAACGTATTGCAAATGTGAATGGGACAAGCAGAATCTAAAATCCAGTTGGATGTAACGGCTTCACAAGCCAAAGATATATCAATAACTGGAAAAATAAAAGTATCTGATGTCGATGCTCTCTCCCTCCTGATCTGGGCAATGTAATCTGGACAGTTCCTCTTCCAGTGCCCGACCTTGCCTCAGTGGTGGCATTTGTCTTCAGAAGCCCTCTTAGGCTTGGCTATCTTTGGCTGCTGTTGAGGACCAACTGCCTTCTTCTTCTTCTTCCCTTTCTTGTTCTTTCCCTTGGACATTCCTTGGGAAGAAGCTGAAAGAGAAGTAGATCTATGAGGGCGTGTCGGTAATCCCTTCTTAAGGTCCTCCTCTGCCGTGAGCAACATCCTATGCAGCTCATGGTAGGTGCAGACAGTCCCGTGCATGTTGAAGTACATCACAAACTGTCGGAATGAAGCTGGCAGAGAACCTAGAATGACACTCCTCCCGAGAATGTCATTCAGGATGAGATTATGTTGCCTCAATTGATCGATCAAATCGATCATTGAAGAACATGTGGGCTAACACTTTGCCCCTCATCCAGACGCGCATGGAACAGTTCCATGGCGACTTTATGAACAATCACTTGTTCTTGGTTCTCGAACGATTGTCTCAATCGCGTCATCATACTGTAGGAATCAATCATACCATAGTATTGTTGTTTGAGTTTCGGAGAGAGTGAACTGAGGATGTATGATTTAACCCTTAAGTCATCATCCTTCCAAGTTTCAAAAACTCGGCGTTCCTCTTCTGAAGCCTCCTCACCCACTGCAAGGGGCAAAGGGCCCTCAAGCACATATCCCAACTTCTCGGAATCGAGGACAATCCTCAATCCATTTCCCAGTCCGTAAAGTTCTCAGCGCCTTTCAGTTTGTTCGCATCAAGCATACGCACAAACTGGTTTGTGGATTGACCCGCCATCGCAATCTATCATATAGATCACGAAAAAAACGGTTAGCAGATTAAAGCAGTTTCATATAATATCAAAAGCATAAACTAGATCATGGATTTTTAATCTAATATGCCCCTCCCACTAAATCATGCATTACTGTAATCCCAACACAGAATACAAATATTCAATAATTAAATTAAATATAAATAGTGAAAAGTGGACCCCGTGAATATATTTCAGCTCACAGCAGAGGCACGGTCTCGCCTACGTATATTCATCAGGTAGACAACTCATTTGTCAATCACTCAACAGTGACTCCTAAACACCCGGTCCTGGCCGTTTCTCGTTGTCGCTGCGAGGCAGGCCCACAAGGAGACGTACCAAGGTTAAACTCGTCAATGATAAACTCAAGTTACTCACGTAATCCTGACAGCTAGGGCACGTTCAGAATTCGCTTTTACTTGAATTTACCTAGTATCTGATATACGTTCGGTATAAATAAATCTTTATCGGCTACACCCTCACAGCAGAGGCACGGTATCGGATGTAGTCACAAAGAGATATTCATAAACCGTATTGACGAGACGGACCATATAACATGCATCAAATACATAATTACATTAAAACCTTATTATTAGGGATTTTCCGCTAAGTGTCATACACCCTAAATCTAACCGATTCAGTTTCTAATAAGCATGCATAAAGTCAAGAAAAGATGATTAAAATAAAGCCAATCATTTTAAACGGCCTAGAATCAGACTCGCTCTGATACCATTTTGAAGGGGTTTTATTAGGGGGTGAATCCGGTAGCAGCGGAAGCGGCGAAAATCGTATTTTCGGATTTCAAAACTTTTCTCGGATTAATTAAATAAACATATTTATTTAACATTCCAATAATCAAATTATGAAAACAAAATTCAAATGAATCAAATTCAAGTGAATTTACCAAATTACCCCTACATAGTAATTTGTCCATTTTAGTCCGAAATTGATCTAATCAATTTTGAATGATTCTAAATAATTTCTAAGATGAACTTAGCATGCTTGAATCATCAAAACACCAAAAGAACCAAAATCCTCATTTTCTTATTCTTGGCCGAGAGCCTCCAAGGGGGGGGGGAATGCATTTTGCCATTTCATGCATCAAAACACATCAAGATGTAATCCAATCAACATGAAACTTTATATGCATCATATACACATCCAAATGCACAACATATCTCAAAAGCCCCAAATTTGGAATTGGTTATAAACCCTAATTTCTCAATTTCAACAAATTGGACAAATTAGACTAAATATACCAAATCAATTACTTCAATCATCTTTCTTACATCCAATCCAAGTCTCAACACAATGAAACAACTCAAGATCAAATCTAGGTCATCTTAGAGTGGATCAACAACTCTAGATTAGCAACATGATTTCACAAATCTTAAAAGAGTGTTTATTACTACAATAGTTAAACACTTCATTCACTACACATGCTTAACACTTTCATCAAACTTTTCCATCATCAAAAACACAAGAAATAAAGAAAAGAATAACTTAAAAACATCACATGTTAAAGCATGGATCAAAAGAAACAATTTCATTACTAATAGTAAGTTTGAAAAACTTACTAAATCCAAGCTTTACTTAAGCTTTTTCTTCTCTTTCTTCTCTTTTTCTTTGGTTTTTCTCTTCAATGGAGTTTTTAGAAAAGTGTATAAGGTTACCAAATTCAAGTGAAATGAAAACAATATATACTTGTGAAGATTAAGCCTTGGCCGAAATTAACAACAAGCATATACACAAATTTTTCATTTCATTTTCATTTTTTTGCATTGTTTTAAAGTAAATTAAATATCTAAAACTACTTTATAGATATTTATTCACTTTAATAAAGGTAACTATAATCATTACATATCAAATATCTAAATATAAGATATTTATATTTTAATTATATTAATCATTTAACAATTAATTAATTAATTATTATTAATTAAATACAAATATCTCAAATATATGTATTATATTTACATTAAATATTAATACATATATTCATTTATGATATAAGTCAAATATCTCAATTTGACATTTAATTAATGTGTATTTAAAATAATCAAGTATTAAATTTAAATACACAACTATTAAAGAAATGACTATCGGGTCCCTACACATGTATTTTGCGTTTAACCTTTAAACGACTTATAAACAATCAAAATGTTTATTAATGTTGCTCTAGTGCTCTACGAGTTTATTTCATTATTGAGACTCTCTAGATTCAGGCATATCCGTCACGAAATCAAATTTCGTATCCATAATTTATCCACCCATAAATTATGACGATCACGGATAATCTGGCTGAATCATACAGGTCGAGGTCATGGCAAATATTTAATTCCTCCGTCACAGGTATCCGGATTTATCCCAGAGATATAGATATAAACGTCAAATCTCTATGGGGATTATCCAGTCGACTATTCTATTAGCAATCTTACAAGAATGTTTAGAACTAGCTTCTAAACTTTACCACGGGCCCATGGATTTGTCTGATTGCTAATTGTATGGACTACCTATGCTCTGTTACACAGAACTGACGGATCCTATCTTGACACACATAGGACACACGGAGGATCTATCTACACCCAACGAACAGGCGGAGGTCTGATCTAAATAGATCGGTGACGTGACTGTCATCAAAGTGTAGAGGATGTCTCATGTGCCCACAATGACATCTCAAGTCTAAGAATCACAAGTGCTACTCAACCCAAGAAGATTCTTATTGACGTTGGTGTACCATCCATTAAGAATCTTCGGTGATTCGTTCAGTGTTTATCCATTATAAACACCTACAGGTCTATACCAGTCTCCAAGACTTATGGTTCATTGAGAAACCATTGGAATCATATATTCCAGTATACGACTTGTACCGGTCTCAACGGGTTTACTATACTGACCAAGCAGTGTAAACCTTGACCAGGAACTGTCTGAGAATGACAACGTCATGATACTTGTCAATGTCCGTTGCGACGCTTTTGCAACTGTATCATGACTAATCATTCTAGGGTCATTACGTCTTTACCATATTATAAGATTCATTATTATTAAAGAAACTGCATATATTATTCATAATAATATGTTTTACAGAAGTATTTACAATGAAATACAACCGGGAATTGGCGCTGTGAGCACCAACCCCAACAAAAGTAGATATGGATACTGATTTACGAAATTAAATAAGACAAAAATTTTTAATAAAGTAAAATAAAATCAGAATCAGAATCAAATAGACTATGTCAAAATTTATGGCATAGTTTTGCTGACATAGTTTTGCTAGGGCACAAAACAATGTCAGTGGGAAGGAAATTTTTCACAACCATAGGGGCAAATTTGAAATTTCCGGGGAGACAAAAGGAGGGGCGCATGTCCGGGGGGGGGGGTGGGAGTAGTAGTTTTCTAAATTAACAAGAGAGGGCTACTACTCCCACCCCCCATTTTCAGCCCCATCCTCTCTCCTATTTACATAATTTCCAAAATACCCATTCATTTAATAACAATTCACTACCCTAATATATCCCCACAAGTTGTATTATTTAATTAAAAATAACATATATAATTATTTTACTTAATTAATTAATTTTTTTAATTTATATTTTTTTATTCTTTATATATGTATTCTTTTTTATTTGTTTAATAAATATTAAAAATTTCATATTTATTTTTATTTATTTTATGTTTATTTATTTATTGTGATTCTTTTTTTAATTTTTTTAACACTACTTATGTATTATAAAAATGTGCTCATGCATATTAGAAAAATATATATTTAAAAAATAGTACAAATAACAAGATAAAAAGTTACACTTAAAAATATAAAAACACAAATTCTAATATATGTTGTCTCCAAAGTCTCCTCTTTGTGCATTTGGTGATATACCCAATACTCCGTACCATAATTGATTACGAATTCTATAACGAGTGGTCCATTCTATACATTTTTTAATAAAATAAATTTACAAAATTAAATAAGACAAATAACTTTAAATAAAGAAAATATAAAATCAGAATCTATAATATTTTTAACAAAATAATTTTTTTTAGTAAAGTAAAAGTAGATATGGATACTGATTTAATAAAATAAATAAGACAAATAAATTTTAATAAAGTAAAAATAAGATGATAATCATTATCAAATAGACTATCAAAAATTATTTTTTAATATATAATATTTTTAATTAAATTAAAAAATAATCAAAAAATTAAATGAGTGCGAATTTTGAAATATTAATTAAACAAATAAAAAATTATATATATAAAGAGCAAAAAAATTAAATTTAACAAAAATGAAAAAAAATTATAAAATAAAAAAATTAATTAATAAAATGAAATAAATATATATTATTTTAAATTAATATATATATATATATATATATATATTATTTATTTATTTGGGTGTGTACCCACGCACATTCAAATATACATATAGTTGACAGTTGAGGAAATTGTGAGGATAGAGGGCTATTTTTGGAATTTCAAAAGGGGACAAGAAGGGGTGATTGTCAGAAGAGGGGGGAGACTGGGAGTAGTAATTTTCTTTGCTTATTTATATAAGAATAATAATAATAAAGGGTTCACTTCTCTTTTTGCTTGTGGATTTCCAATTCCTTCCTTTCTTTCTTAACTTCTTCGACGACAATTCTAGGGTTCGTTTCAATCGAACAGGTTTTGTGTTTCTCTTTATCTCTCGCTATATCTCCGTATCTGTAGTTTGATTTATTGATCTCGCCTTGTTTTTTGTATAATAATCTCTGGATTCTGTGAATTTCCGCTTTCTTTTTCCTCTGGTTTTGTTGTTCCAGTTGTTGCATTTTGCTTTTGTTATGTGGGTTCGAAATTGACTTCGTATTATCTGATTTTTGTTGTTTTGTTATGTTCTTTTTTTAGGGTTTTGTTTAAATTTAATTTTTGAGAGTTTATTTTCTGTTTTTTTAAAGGGAAAAAAAAGATGATTTTCTTTGGCTTGACCGCGGATTGTTTTCATTGTTCTTTTGCTCCTGCTTTATGTAATTTCTGTGGATTTGTTGCTTGATCAGATCTTTGTTTTGATTTATGTTGTTTTATTAAAGATTGGCCTTACTGGTGTAATATAATTTTGATGTGATTATGGCTTTATGTTGATTAACTGAGAATTCCTCTGTATGTTCCAAACTTTTTTTTTTGGGCAGATGAGTAACGGCATTACAGGAGGCAAAGCAGGAATTTTGAAGGCCACATCTTCAAAGTCAGTTGATGTAGGACCTGTTACTCCTGTTAAATTTTCAAATGATGCATGGAGACTTCAACAAATTAATATTATCCGTAAAGCTCCTGTGGGATCTCAAATCAAACGTGTTATAGACCTGCTATTGAAGGTTTTTGTCTATCTTTTTGATTCCTAATCTATATCATAGTTACTTTTAATTGAAGTAGTTTACAACATGGTAAAATTTTATGTGTACTCAGCGTAGGCAATCGCTAACACTGGATTTGATGATTTTTTATTTTGTTAATTAATCACAAGGAATTGAAGTTCAAAATTCGAGGGCATTTGTGTTTGATTTTAGTTGATTATTTTCATTCTTTTCTTTTGAGATTTTACGCCTTAGAGATTTTGCTTTAACTTGACGTGATAACCATCTCATGGGGATAGTCTGTATGTCTACTCAGCATAGGCAATCGCTAACACCAGAAGAAATAAATGAAGCATGTTCTGTGGATATAAATGCCAACAGAGCTGTCTTTAACACCTTGAGAAATAACCCAAAAGTGAGCTATGATGGTAAGCGTTTCTCATACAAGGTAAATTCTCAAATCTTTGCACATGCAAACTTTGTTTATTCAGACATTTTGGAATCAATTTTCAAATAATTAATGGCCTGATTATAAGCTCTCTCTCTCCCCTAAAAGATGACTTCTGTGTTCTATATTTTCTCTCAGACCAAACATGATGTGAAGGACAAGAGTCAACTACTAGCTTTAATTCGAAAATTTCCAGAGGGTATTGCTGTGGTTGATCATAAGGATGCATATTCAACAGTGATGGAGGACTTACAGGTATGCCAAATTTGTGAATTGATCAATTAGTTTGATGTATGTCGCCATATTTGAATATCCTGTGACTATGCATGGACCCTTAACCCTTTAGTTGTGTGAAGTTTGTGAATTTTAATATATTCACTCTCTAAAGCACATTGGTGGTGAGTGTCGTAAAGATCGAGCGATAGGAGTCACTGTGAAATAAATTTATATCTATAGCGAGATGTTGTTTATGGTTTTGGTTTCAAGAGTGATTTTAAGGTTGTATTAGACAAACACGATTTAATTGCACAGGACTTGTGGGCTGGGTTCTTAAGCTGTCGATTTTATCTCAGCATCTGTATGTTGAATGAACCAATCTTTGTTATAGGCTTTAAAAGCTGAGGGTCAGATTTGGATGTTGTCAAACTTTGATTCACCAGAAGAAGCTGCTTACCCAAATGATCCAAGGGTTCGTATCAAGGTGGATGATGTCCTTAAACAGTTCTTCCGAGAGACTGAATTACCTGATAAGGATAACTATGAAGGTTGTCTTCGTAAGTATGGTATAAAGCCTTCGGTCAACACTGCAAAGAGGATGGCTGCATCAAGGATCGAGAGCATTTCCTCAAAGAAAAAACCAAAGAAGGAGCGTGGATTCAACAAGAGGAGCAAGTGCACCAATGTACATCTTATGCACCTTCTCCAATGACCTGAAGGAAGCAAGTTAGATGAAGCTATAGCTATTGTTTAACTTTTTAACAGATCTATAACTTGCACCTTAATATATCATATTTGCGTGATATTTACATTTAAACCCCCAATTGCTTAGTCCTTTTGGGTTTGTATTAGTTGAGATAAAAACATGTGAACCAAGGAATAGATTTTTTTTTTAAAAAAAATCCTTGGAGAGGACTAGGGGTTGCTTGGCCCGTGTCATTATTATATTATATCAATGCCTTTCCTATTTGATAAAAAATGCTTGTGAAAAGTTATTGGCTTTGCTGAATTTCGGTCTCACATTCCCTACCTGTACAGACTACAGCTAGCTATAGTTGGATTGTACCTAGCTGCTGGCTTTGGTCAATCAAGTTTTGGCATTTAGACCACTGTTGCTTACAGTGTCAGCATGCCTCTCTCTTATTTGTTGTTTCCATTTTGTGAGGAAGTTCTAGAGGGAGCTGTTTATTTGATGTTTTCGCTCGTGAGAATTTTCATGCAGTTTTAAGTGACATATTTAGACAATCTGACTTGTGGATCGGTTTTATTTCTTTTAAAAAATAAAATTGGACACTGGAATTTCAACAAAAGCATTCAAATCAATTACATTTATGTATTGCACACACAAACAATAAAACACTGATGAAATTATAACCCACTAGCATAAGATCTGCACTTAGTGTTGATTGAGTATATATTTAATTATAATTTCACATCATAACAGAAATCTTAATATTATTTTAGGTATTGATCTTGTAAATATATTGAATTTTGTTGGTTTTATAACCTAAATGGCATAATTGGTTTATTATATATTTGTTTTTCTCTTGCGTCTTAAACCATTACGTGAAAAAAGCCTACTTCGACGGTTAAAAATCATCATCTAACAGGAATTATGACAGATTGTGTATCTGTTATGGTAGTTGCGTGCAGTCACATCATGCGAGGAAAAAAACCATCACAAAACGTGAGCGGTTTACCCGTCATAAATCTATCACAATATTTTGTGGGAACAGTTCATCCCCATATGTTTTTGGCGCAATTTTTTAATTTTTGGTAAAAAAATTCAAATTTTGGCGAAAGTTCAATTTATTTTTAAACAATTTGGCTGGAAAATTCTGTCATGATATATTATCATAAATTAATAACAATAAAAATTTCTATAATTATTTAAAATAGAAATTGCAAATCAAGCTCTAACACAAACACAAAAATCTTCAAATCAGCATTAAGAATAATCCAACATTGAACTAAAGTACCTTCAACACAAAAGCTGTTTTCATAGACAAATATCGATACATTCGGCATCAACGGAAAGAATTTCAATAGCCACGCAAATTCATCCGGTATAAATTCTGTCAAAAAAGAACAAATAATATATTAACAATTCTGAGCAAACCAAATAACTCTTTACAAACTCTATCATATTAACAAACATACACATAGCCAAATAAGTGTTTTTAAAGGCGCAAGGCGCACTAAGACTTGGAGCCTAGGCACGGACCTGAAGGCGATGATTGTAATGCCCAAAATACTACAAATGTGTAAAAATACATAGTAAAATAATTTTATAGGTGTGTATCAAACTATCAATTAGCAATCAATGATATTTAACTATTAGTTTGAGAGCTCCAATCAAAAGTTTCATTTATAAATCATAAGTTCATATCCAATCTTCATATAATCATATCTAAATCAAAAATCATATACAATAGCAAAAGAGTTACATATCCAAAAGCAAAGGATTCATCAAAATTATATAATAAAACAAGCAATTAAATTTCATATCCAAAAACAAAGTTGATCAATAATAATTAAGCATGTTGTAATTAACAATGTGATGCTGTTGTAAACAACAGCAGGCTGCTGGCTGTTATTTTACAACAGCAGCAAGTTGTTGCTGTAAATAACAACAGCAAACAATAGCCAGCAGCCTGCTGATTAATGACAAAATGTGCATGAATGAAATCAATAATCAAGCACTCGATTTAAGGTTACAATAATAGTCTTACATATGTATTACAAAAATATATATGTATCGAAAGAAGTTTTAAAAAACATATTAAGATACCTTCATAAATCAGGCTTAGCTTTAAAGTATTCACCCAATTTTCCAGCTTCCAATTCCGGACGCATGCATGCGTGGCATTTTTTTAAATAAGCACAGACAGCACCAGACCATTCTGTCTGTTCAATCACAAGCAAAGAATAAGATAGAAAACACTAGTGCACTAGAACAGTCAACAATATTACAAATATTAAATGTGGATCCTCTAACCCCAGTATTTTATTTTTATTATAGGGAAGTGATGAAGCACAATATTCAAGAGTTTAATAATTGATTTGATTATTATGGGTAATACTTTAGGCTTGTTTATTGAATCTTCAGCTTAATATTTATTGTTGTTTGATCACCAATAAGATTGATATGGTAAACTTAAAATGAACTTGACAAAAGGATTTTAGTTTTCAGCCTTAAATTCAATAGCTCACGATCTCATCTTGGGGTAATTGTCTCTTAGGTAAATTTCCTTATAATAGGAATATACCTGTCGGGCGGGGTAGCCACAATTGGAACTTGAAGAAAATATAGCTAATTACCATAGAAAAAAAATAATATTTTCGATATTTGGTGAGATATTTTTCGTAAATATATTAATTGCATATTGCATATGTATATATTTATGAAAAATTAACGTAAATCAAGTATGGTAAATTATTTTATTAAATAATATCATGACTAAACGAATAATTCGTTTAATAAACGAATCGAATACGAATCCACACATTTTGATTCGATTCGTTTAGGATTCGATACAAATTCAATTCGTTGATTCGTTTTACCACCCCTATCAAGAGTTCATTCGGGATTGAGATATTTTATAACGCTCCTTAATTTTTCACATCTATGTTCTTTGGTTTCCAAATTCTCAAAACTTTATATTACCTCATAAATTAGTCCAATAAGATCAAAAAAAAAAAAAAAGTACAATGTGTTTTGCTTATAATAATAATAATAAAATAGGGTTCACTTCTCTTTTTGGTTGTTTATTTCCAATTCCGTCCGTCCGTCCTTAACTTCTTCGACGACAATTCTAGGGTTTCGTTTCAATCGAACAGGTTTTGTGTTTCTCTTTATCTCTCGCTATATCTCCGTATCTGTGGTTGGATGTATTGATCTCGCCTTGTTTTTTGTATAATAATCTCTGGATTCTGTGAATTTCCGCTTTCTTTTCCCTCTGGTTTTGTTGTTCCAGTTGTTGCATTTTGACTTGTTCTGTGGGTTCGAAATTAACTTCGTATTATCTGATTTTGTGTCGTTCTGTTATGTTCTTTTTTTAGTGTTTTGCTTTAATTTTTTAGAGTTTATTTTTTTGTTTTTTTTAGGGGAAAAAAAAGATGATTTTCTTGGGCTAGGCTTTGATTGCGGATTGTTTTCATTGTTCTTTTGCTCCTGCTTTATGTACTTTCTGTGGATTTGTTGCTTAATCAGATCTTTGTTTTGATTTATGTTGTTTCATTAAAGATTGGGCTTAGTGGTTTAATATAATTTCGATGTGATTGGGGCTTTATGTTGATTAACTGAGAATTTGATAGCATTTTAGGTCCATTCTTCTACGGTCATTCATGTTCCAAACATTTTTATTGGCAGATGAGTAGCAGCATTACAGGAGGCAAAGCAGGATTTTTGAAGTCCACATCTTCAAAGTCAGTTGATGTAGGACCTCTTACTCCTGTTAAATTTTCAACTGATGCATGGAGACTTCAACAAATTAATATTATCCGTAAAGCTCCTGTGGGATCTCAAATCAAACGTGTTATAGACCTGCTATTGGAGGTTTTTGTCTATCCTTTTGATTCCTAATCTATATCATAGTTACTTTTAATTGAAATAGTTTACAACATGGTAAAATTGTATGTGTACTCAGCATAGGCAATCGCTAACACTGGATTTGATGATGTTGACTATTTATTTTGTTAATTAGTTACAAGGAATTTAAGTTCAAAATTCAACAGTATTTGTGTTTGATTTTACTTAATATTTTCATTCTTTTCTTTTGAGATTTTACGCTTAAAGATTTTGCTTTAACTTGACATAATAACCATCTCATGGAGTTAGTCTTTTGTATGTGTACTCAGCATAGGCAATCGCTAACACCAGAAGAAATAAATGAAGCATGTTCTGTGGATATAAATGCCAACAGAGCTGTCTTTAACACCTTGAGAAATAACCCAAAAGTGAGCTATGATGGTAAGCGTTTCTCATACAAGGTAAATTCTCAAATCTTTGCACATGCAAACTTTGTTTATTCAGACAATTTGGAATCAATTTTCAAATAATTAATGTCCTGATTATAAGCTCTCTCTCTTCCCTAAAAGATGACTTCTGTGTTCTATATTTTCTCTCAGTCCAAACATGATGCGAAGGACAAGAGTCAACTACTAGCTTTAATTCGAAAATTTCCAGAGGGTATTGCTGTGGTTGATCTTAAGGATGCATATTCAACAGTGATGGAGGACTTACAGGTATGCCAAATTTGTGAATTGATCTCTTAGTTTGATGTATGTCGCCATATTTGAATACTCTGTGACTGTGCATGGACCCTTTAGTTGTGTGAAGTTTGTGAATTTGAATATATTCACTTGCTAAAGCACATTGGTGGTGAGTGTCGTAAAGATCGAGCGATAGTAGTCACCGTGGAATAAATTTATATCTATAGCGAGATGTTGTGTATGGCTTTGGTTTCAAGAGTGATTTTAAGGTTGTATTAGACAAACACGATTTAATTGCACAGGACTTGTGGGCTGGGTTCTTAAGCTGTCGATTTTATCTCAGCATCTGTATGTTGAATGAACCAATCTTTGTTATAGGCTTTAAAAGCTGAGGGTCAGATTTGGATGTTGTCAAACTTTGATTCACCAGAAGAAGGTGCTTACCCAAATGATCCAAGGGTGCCTATCAAGGTGGATGATGTCCTTAAACAGTTCTTCCGAGAGACTGAATTACCTGATAAGGATAACTATGAAGGTTGTCTTCGTAAGTATGGTATAAAGCCTTCGGTCAACACTGCAAAGAGGATGGCTGCATCAAGGATCGAGAGCATTTCCTCAAAGAAAAAACCAAAGAAGGAGCGTGGATTCAACAAGAGGAGCAAGTGCACCAATGTACATCTTATGCACCTTCTCCAATGACCTGAAGCAAGTTAGATGAAGCTATAGCTATTGTTTAACTTTTTAACAGATCTATAACTTGCACCTTAATATATCATATTTGTGTGATATTTACATTTAACCCCACAATTGCTTGGTCCTTTTGGGTTTGCTCAATCAAGTTTTGTTATCTCGTTAGATTATGATGTTCTTTTTTGGCATTTGGACCAACAAAAGTTTCTACAGAATAAAAACAATCAACATCTTGCTCGTCCATGTCACACTACCAACAACTAATACATATTTTACTAATTTATTTATTGATCGGCTTTGCCTAGCGCTTGATAATGATCTTGAGCAATAATGATCCCAATCAGTGTTAAATCTTTGATTTACCATAAAATTCAAAGCCTGCACAATATGATCCCAATCAATTACAGTAATTATAAGAGCAAAGCACGATATTATATTTTCACGGCCATATTTCATGCCCAGAATTGAATAGATTTTAGGATACGCCACTAATCTTAAAAGAAAAATCTTGTGTCACTTGAAAAAATGTGCATGACTGCATCTACCAAGGGGATGGTCAAGTTAACACTTGATCATGAGAAATATCATGTCCCATTTTGCAATCACTTTGAAAATAACACTAAAGAGACTCCCATTATAGGTTTTGCATTAAAAAGTGGAAAGGTTATTCGTTCTCCAGGAACGCACTGAAATTTGATAAATCAAATGCATGGTTGCATCAATTAACTTTTCATCAGTTACTTTTTTTTCCAAAGACAACAACTATGCAGCCTGCTCTGTAAACATAGCAGTTTATTTGATAAATTAAAGAACCAAAAGCTGCGCCAAAAAACTTTAAAAACTTTGGGGTTGGTCCATCAAAATTTTATATAATATCAGATATTCTTCATGGCAAAGATATGCTAACCAAATTATTCTCTCCATAGTTTTGAAACTATTACTTCAGAATAGTCTTGCTGAACCTCCTTAAGCTCTCCATCGCAGATTGAATTTTCTCTGAAATAGAAGAGTACAGACACTTCTGTGCTGCTTCATTCAGTCCGTACGGGGAAGTGCTGGGCCATCCTATTCTAGGAAGCGATGAATCACGAGACAGAGAAATTGCCATCTGCCTCATTTTAGGGATGTCAAACTCTATTGGCTCCCCAACAACAATGTTAATTCTCTTATTAAATAACGGAAATGGAGGCCTTCTACCAAACATAAAGTTCTCAGGCATAACCTGCAAGTATGAAATGGGCCAAAAAACACAAACAAACAGAGCTATCTGATGAGATCATGCCCTTGGAAAGTTGATACAAAATATTTGCAAGTTTTTAGGTTTTCTTTCTTTTCCTCAAAATAGAAATCAAGCGATCTATTTTGATATGATTTTGTTTGCTAGTAATTTTTAGTACTGTAGCTGGGAACTAGGATACTGAAAAAGCAATATGTGTCAAGAATTGCCAGTGGTTCAGTATGAACTAGCTGCCCTTGCGCCTTCAATACCCAAAGACAAATCATTGCACGTATAAAACTGTTCTAGCTGTCAAAAGTTATAATTCCTTATTGACTAATAGAATCCTAAATCCAGCTAAGAAAACATCTTCTTCTAGCAAGTAGCAACCAATGTAAAACCAGATACCAGCTAAGGGGACAGATTACTAGGTCATCAATCAATAGGTGGCATCAACCAAATGGGTTTTAATTTAACAAACAAGACAATTAAACTGTGTTTCATGACTTCAAATGGCAGTGAAAGAAAGAAATCAGTCATTCAAACAAGCACTCCAAAGATTATCAGGATTCATGATTATATATACCATAATACCAAACAAACCGCCCATGCCAAAATTTTACTGCATTGTTTCAGAAAAATGTCTGAATAAACAAGGATTATTTTAAGAAAGTAGGAACAAGAAATTACCTCTTCCAAACCACGATGAATAATAGGCAAAACTATTGGAGTGACTGGGGCACGGACAATGAGACTAGCAGTTCCCCATTTCAACCGCCGAATAGGTGCATCTTCTTGTGACACTTTTCCTTCAGGAAATGTGTGTAGCTGTCCATGGAGGAAAAAGAATAACTCAGAACTACAACAAAAAATGTATTCGTAAGAA
>SKCR01025119.1:0-18352 GCA_019454045.1 Zanthoxylum bungeanum
CTCCTAACAAAGTACCAAGTCTACCCAATTTTCCGGACATATCCTTTTAAGAATATTTAGATCTATATCAAGCGTAGTATACAATCGTATTGTGCGTATCGGCCCAGTATCGGATAGTCACGTGTTAGGGCTGGGGCTGGATAAGTGTCTGCCCCGTCCGAAACACATATCGGATGTCTGGTAACTAGTCTCTATAATCGGATATTCATGACCTGGTCATAATATCACGATTGGATGCGCATCACTTAAGAGCACTAATACCGTATCCTGCGTGACATCATCTCCATTATGACTGGAGTGAAACTTCCGTCTCGACATCACATCCACCATACTCTACGACTCTCTGATAAACCCAGAAGTGGTAGACACAGAACCGGTCAAAGCCCCCAACCACCAAAACCAAAGTTTATCGATTATCGTAAGTATTAGCGATGCAAGTCTCAGGTTAAGACTATATACACACCTACCTTGACTTCGGCCTCCCATAGACACATAGTCATAATACCAATGGGATTCCGAGGGGTCTATCCAGAGCGAAGCTGTTTACCGTACCATCGGTGAAACACGACCTCCTATCGCACTTGCATAAGTCTCCAACACTATATAATATGAGAACTATGCCGTTGTGCCCTCACAACGCGCACAAGTGCAATACTAGCCTATTCCGCATTATCGATGTCCAGTCTCGATAATACTACGGCTAGGGATATTAATGATTAATCCTTCGTGGACTGATACTGTCTCATATCATCTCAATCCAGGAACTAATCATAGGGACCACTCTTCATTTATATATCTATGGTGATCTAATCACAAATGATGAGAGTGCAATTTCCTTGTATATAGTTAATTTGCTACAGCAACACAATGATCTGTGCAAATAGTGATGCTATGGGTCATCTTATCCAACATCAAGACACATCACTCAAGTTGTCAAGTCACATCACTCAAAGGACAAGTGATTTGACACTTGAAGTGACTAGCGATGTGACGTTTGATGCGACTAATAATTTGACGCTTGATTTGACTTGCGTGCCGCACTCGAATTTGAAATACGAATACGCTTGCAAATAATCTCGGGCTCGGGTTCGTTAATTCCAAATTAACGAATTTTCCATTGCGTCGTAATTAATCTAATTTAATTAAATAATCATGCCTAGCATAATTACTATTCACGTCGCTAATGAATTAATTCTAAATTAACTCCTTCGCCCGATATAAAATCTAATTTTAATTCCGCGTCGAAATCCAATTTGTTTAATATATCAAACATTATTAATTAATCGATTAATTCCAAATTAATCGTTTTCTCTCTTTTATGATATTTTATCCACGATAAAATATCTTCGTAATTAATCCTAGATTAATTTTCTCTCTCTCTAATTAATCCCAGATTAATTAAAGTGCGAGTCATACGTCATTGGTGAAACTTGGGAAGCGACCCATGAGATCCCCGGATATGTTGGCAGTAAATTCGGTCGTCGGACTATCCGAACACGTAAGTACCTCGTACTACGTTTCACCGAATTACAAGACAAGGTTGGCCTTTAGCAAAGCGCCATGCCTACCCAATTCTCCATAAATATCCTTACAGGAATAAAGGATCTGTATCAGGCGTAGTATACGTAGTATTGTGTATATCGATCCAGTATCGGATTGTCACGTGCTAGGCCTGGGGCTGGAGTTTGTGTCTGCCCCATACGAAGCACATGTCGGATGTCTGGTAACTAGTCTCTATAATCGGATGAACATGACCTAGTAATATCATCCGATGACTGCAGTACTTAAGAGCACCAGTACCGTATCCTACATGACATCATCTCCACTATGACTGTAGTGATACTTCCGTCTTGACATCACACCCAACATACTACGATTCTCAATATACCCAGCATAGGCGTACACAGAACCTGTTAAAACCCTGGACGACCGCAACCAAAGTATATTTATTGTCGCAAGTATTAGCGGTGCAAGTCTCAAGTTAAGACCAAATACACCTACCCTGATTTCGAATTTCCATAGACACATAGTCATACTACCAATGGAATTCCGAGGGGTCTATCCAGAGCGAAGCTGTTTCCCATACCATCGGTAAAACACAACCTCCTATTACACTTGCACGAGTATCTTATACCCAATTATATGAGAACTATGTCGTTGTGCCCTCACAACTCGCACAAGTTAAATACTAATCTTTTACGTATTTATCGATGTCCAATCTCAATAATACTCTGATTATGGATATTTAATGATTTATCCTTCGTGGACTGAAACTGTCTCATACTATCAGCATATCATTCTCAATCCAGGAAAAAATCATAAGGACCTCATATCATTTATACATCTATGTAATCTAATCACAAATGATAAGAGCACAATCTCCTTTGTTACATAGTTAATTTGTACAACAACACCATGATCTGTACAAATAGTGAAGCTATTGGTCATATTGTCTAACAATCTCCCACTTGGCCTATAGCCAGTCACTCGAGTGTCTAACACCCGAACTATGTATGGTTCGCTCAAATTACTGAGGAAACGCTTTCGTCAGCTGGTTTGCATGATTATCATCTGATGCAATTTATTTCGATCAGCATATCGCCACGATTATGATCCGAAGAATCAGATGAACATCGAAGTATGTATCTGATCGGTGATGAGACCGTTAATTCTTTAGCCTGTGCTGCAGCCGAGCTTAGCTGCTAACAAAATTATACTAATCTAATTAGATATATTTTGTTGGACAAAATGACCCATACGCGTCACTATTTGCACAGAACTGGTGTTGTTGTAGCAAATTAACTATGTAATAAGGAAATTGCACTCTCCATCATTTGTGATTAGATCACCATAGATATATAAATGAAGAGAGGGTCCCTATGATTAGTTCCTGGATTGCGATGATATGAGACCGTATCAGTCCCGAAGGATTATCATTAAATATACCTAGCCGTAGTATTATCGAGACTGGACATCGATAAAGCGGAATAGGCTAGTATTGCCCTTGTGTGCGTTGTGAGGGCACAACGACATAGTTCTCATATATATAAGTATTGGATACTTATGCAAGTGCGATAGGAGGTCGTGTTTTTCACCGATGGTACGGGAAACAGCTTCGCTCTGGATAGACCCTTCGGAATCCCATTGGTATTATGACTATGTGTCTATGGGAGGCCGAAATCAAGGTAGGTGTGTATAGTCTTAACCTGAGACTTGCATCGCTAATACTTACGATAATCGATAAACTTTGGTCTTGGTGGTAGGGGGCTTTGACCGGTTCTGTGTACACCACTTCTGGGTTTATCAGAGAGTCGTAGAGTATTGGGTGTGATGTCAAGACGGAGGTGTCACTTCAGTCATATTGGAGATGATTCACGCAGGATACGGTACTAGTGCTCTTGAGTGTTGCGCAACCAATCGGGATATTGTGACCAGTCATGTATATCCGATTATAGACTATGTTGCCAGACATCCGATATGTGCTTTCGGACGGGGTAGACACTAATCCAGCCCCAGCCCTAGCACGTGATTAGCCGATACTGGGCCGATACGCACAATACTACGGTATACTACGCTTGATATAGATCCTTATTCCTGTAAGGATGTTTTCCAGAGAATTGGATAGACATGGTGCTTTGCTAGAAGCCAATATTATCTTGTAAATCGGTAAAAACGTAGTACGAGGTACTTACGTGTTCGGATAGTCCGACGACCGATTTGACTACCAACATATCCGGGGATCTCATGGGTCACTTCCCAAGATTCACCGATGACGTATGACTCGCACTTATATTAATCTGGGATTAATTAGATAGAGAGAAATTAATCTGGGATTAATTGCGGAGATATTTTATCTAGAATAAAATAACGATTAAAGAGAGAGAAACATTAATTTGGAATTAATCGAGGAATTAATATATTTGATATATTAATCGAAATTGGATTTCGACGCGAATTAAAATTAGATTTTAATTCGGGAGAATGAATTAATTTAGAATTAATTCGTTAGCGATGTGAATAGTGATTTCACTTGGCGTAATCGTTTAATTACGACGCAATGGAAAATTCGTAAATTTGGAATTAACGAACCCGAGCCCGAGATTTTTACGAGCGCATTCGTATTTAGAATTCGAGTGCGGCACGTCAAATCAAGCGTCAAATCACTAGTCGCATCTAGCGTCACATCAAGCGTCAAATCATGTCACTTTGAGTGATGTGACAATTGATTGGATTGATTGATGTTTGAAAAGTGATGTTGATGTGACTTGTTGATTGAAAGTGTGATGTGTGTGTACTTGTTGGCATTAAAGCCAAATGCTTTGAAATGAATTGGATTTAAATTTCAAGTGCATTTGATATATAAAGAATAGCCAAAACCGTATACACCATTGACTTTCATTTTCCCTCCTCTCTCTCCTCTTCTTCCCTCCCTCTCTCTCTCTTCAACTCTCGGTTTTGTTGTTCTTTCATGGCAGTGACTGCCGAATTTCATCCAACAAAATCAAGGGAAGCAAGTGTGTTTTGTGGCAAACAAGAGTGCTAGCACACTCCGGGTTCAATGCGAAGGTGTTAGGGAAGTTACCCATGAGCAATGAAGCTTGGAGCTTCAAAACTTGAAGTGAAGGGGCGCACATCACTGTCCACACAGCAGCCCACTGCACTCCAAATAGTGAAGAAAATCAGATGTTTTTGTTGCCCAAATCGTCGCTCAACCGCTCGATGTAAGTATTCCGCACTTCCGTCGTTGTGTTCACTTGTTATTCATGCTTGAGTTTTGATCTTGGGACCTTGAAAAAACTCCTTCAATGGCATCATGAGCTTAGGTTAAAAGCATGAAAAGTTAGGGATAAATTTGGGCAAACTTGATTGTGAGCATGATAAATGAAATTGGATGGATTTGTATGCTTAATTGTGTTTGAATTGAAGATTGATTAGGTCAATTTGAAGAAATAAGATTGGATCAATTTTCCCCCAAACTTTCCTCTTGGCCGAAATGATATATTTTAATGTCTTGGGATTTTTGATTTTTGACAATTGGAAGTGTTGAAATCATTCATCGGGATGATGATTTAACGTCAATTGCGGAATCAATTGGATTGAATTCGATTTGGAACGAAAAATCCCCAAATTGCCAAGTATGTCATGAAACTTTAAATTGGGAAAAATGAAATTGAGCATGCAATTATGAAATGGATGATTAAGTATGCTTAATACATGTTTAATTGATGATTGGGTTGGATCAATTTGATTAAATATTGTTTGGAACAAATTTCCCCAATTTTGAAAGTATGTCATGAACTTGAAATTGGGTAAAATGAAATTGAGCATGCAATTATGAAATTGGATGATTAAGTATGCTTAATACATGTTTATTGATGATTGGTTGGATCAATTTGATTAAATATTGTTTAGAACAAATTTCCCCCCCATTTTGAAGTCTGTCATGAAACTTGAAATCGGGTAAAATGAAATTGAGCATGCAATTATGAAATTGGATGATTAAGTATGCTTAATACGTGTTTAATTGATGATTGGTTGGATCAATTTGATTAAATTTTGTTTAGAACAATTTCCTCCCCAATTTTGATGTGTTGGCCGAATAGAATATGCCCTAAATCTTGGTAATTTTTGTTTCGTTGATCATTTGGATGACTTGAAACGATTGAGAGTATATTGATTTAATGTCGAATTGGTTTTTAATTGGATTGAAACAAATCGGACATGTAATTAACCTTGTTGCCAAGAATAAAGTAAAGCATGTAATGAGTTTGATTTTAATCTTGACGTGTTGGACATGTGATGATGAAATTGAGTATGATTAATTAGCCTAATTTGTGTTTTGGAAATAATAGTTTAGGTGATTAATCATGATATAGGATTGTTGTGTAATTTAATTAATAGGGCTAATTTTGGAAATTGAGCTTGAATTGTTGTAAATGGGCTTATTGGGCTTTGTTGTACAAAGTTAGGTTTAGACAAATTGGTTGGATCCAATTAGGCCCAAAACCGCTACCATAAAGCCCAAATGCGACTTATGGACCTTTAAAGTTTAATTGGGCCTAATGGGCCAAGATTGATTTCAAGGCTTATGGGGTACTCCCGGGATTGGATTTTGGTTATTCGGTTTGGACACGAATTGACCAAAAGTCCACGCCTTAAGAAATTAATTAAAAGCCCATTAGACTTTAATTAAATTAATATTGGATATTCATCGGGCTTTGAGACCCGAAACGATTAAATTTGTAATTTAAGTCGTAAGGTTCGTAAATAAAGTGTAAGATTTAATTTGGAATTAAATAATTGGATTAGTATTAAATACATATTAAATTAGATTTAATTATGTAGTTTAATTTAATTCGAGAATTCGTACTTTAAGTACTTATTCGCAAAAACGAGTTTGACTCGAACAAAATCAAATCGTTGTTTGAACACTGATGATCACTAATTATCAGATTAATTAATTGGAAACATGCTTGAGTGAATACATGGTTGCGATGCATGAATAATGTATATCGGATGGTATTAGTCGGTGGGACAATTTTGGAAATTGTAATAAATTTGATTTATAATTGGACCTGCGTGTCCAGCCTTATCACCTTTATACTCTTTGTATTCTCTTCTCACCTATTCCCCTCAATGTAAATGAGGTTTCTTTAGAAGTGTAGTGTAACGGGTAGAAGTAATACAAGTGCTAGCTTTGGAGAGAGAAAATGAGAGATTTGATCTAGGATCAATGTAAAGTATCCATCCGCATATCATTATTATTTTATTTCATAGGCGCTTTATTATGTGTTAGAATGCATGTTTTAAGGGTGTATGATGATGAGACCTAACAAAGATAATAAATTGGTAGCCAATTTGGCAGCGCGAAAATCCCTCAATCTATATTAAGCGATTATCCTTCCTTAATGATTCTTGTTCAAGATCCAATGGCATTGGTTTTTGGCCAAAGTCAAGACCTTGTCAATTATGGATGTACTTGAATCATGAGGGTTTTGTTCCACATCGGTGTCTTGTCCAAGTTGTGATTGTTTTGGCCAAGTCAAGATCACTTCTTGTCCAACGACATTGATTACGAACTTTCCTTGTCAATGGGTCCCGCTTAACTGGAATCATTAGGTTTGTTGTGCCAAAGCCAAGGCCTAGATGATTCGGAGGATAAGGTTAGGAAAATGTATTAGATACATTGGCATAAGTAATATGTTTAGGACTTGGATGTCCACCTAACCGGATCTGGGAATTGGATTGGATCCAATTGATCTGTGAGATCTACCTGGTTAAATAGCATACAGCTTGTTGGCCAAAGTCAAGGTTGTATGTTATTTAACAGGATCCTAGCCCACTAGGAAACACGGTTTCCCCGAGTACTCCAGAGGGTTAGAGGCTCGACGAAAAATAGTGGGAGGCAAGTATTAATTTGCAACATTCGTTCAATTACTCGCTAAACACGCTCATTTATTATTTTTTCTCGTCACATTAAATCAAGTATTAGTTGGACTAATATTTTATGTTGTTTTAATAAACAGTTGGACTGTATTATAGTTGATTATATATAATTGGATTATATTAATCAAATATTTGAATTAATTAATTTCAGTTTACAGTTGATTTTATAATTGGATTATAGTAATCAATGTAGGAGGTTAATTAATTTGGATTATATTTGATTATATAGTTGGACTATTATATCATTATAGAAATAGTACCACTAATCGTTGATTAAATAGTTGGACTATTGTAATCAAGATAAAATTGAAAAGTTGGATATTTAAAATATAATCTTGGATTAAAATATTTTAAATGATTTAATTTTCAAATTGGGAATAATTTCAAATGGTCTTGGAAATTAATAAGTTATTTTATTTGATATAAGAATTATGCCTAAAGCCGGAGTTAAGCGAATAAGTGGAATATGAAATTTGGAATATCATATAATGATAACTTTAACGCTTATCCATTATCTTGTCAAAGTAGACTCCCTAATTTCTGAATCAGAATTAAGGATTAGGTCTTCTAGGAAGATAATAGGACAAATCCTAAGAAGAAATTGAAGACGAGCAAGGCACTTACTTCAAATATTTTTTGTCATAATTATGTTCACAACTAGTATTGAAATTGGATTTTAAATACTTAGTGTGATACATAAATATGTACTGTTGTGCAGAATCTGTTTTTAGCAGATACTGACTTCAGATGAGATTACTCTACGAAATGAAAACGGGACGATAGTCCTGTTTTAACCGTAGATACCTAATTTTAGGAATTACCCTGGGTATGTCTTAAATTAGGGACTGTTAAAATGTACCCTAGTTTGACTAGAAACATTGTTCTTTATATCCGTTATAACCCGCGCGGGTGTCACTTTATTTCTAGAACACTAAAGTTGTTTTATTATCTAGATGATATTGAGATAAACACATTAGATTGTGACTAACAGTTTATCTTTTGAATCTAAATAATACTCAAATACATAACATGACAAATGAATAGCTCAAACTGATTTGATCAATTAGAAACTGATTGTGGCATTGTTGTCTGGGACACACCATCAAACAAGACTCGTATTCCCACTTTCGAAGAGTGGGTACTAGGACTAAGTTATTCCATTCCAATAAATCTACGAATCTAGTTTTTAAGCAAACTGCTTAAAACACCTTTACTCGGTAAAAGTGAAAATGCCACCGATCTGTTAGCCCTAGTTCATAGTGAAGCAAGTGGGCCCGTGTCTAGCTAGGCTAGAGGTGGATATGAATATTACGTGACCTATACGGAGGTGGCATCGCGTAATGGTTGTGTGTGTTTCTTTTGAAGAACACAAATCGAAAACTTTTATAGTTTCGACACGGAATAGACAAACAGATCGGTTATAGTATACACACCATCACGGTAAGACCGTAATGAAAATACTTAAGCAGTAAGTTTCTCGTATACTTGAAGAGTATAGTATTCTTTCAATGAGGACTCCTCTCGGAACACGTCATTTTGACGGTGTGTTCCGAACAGGATTAACCGATTTTGTTAGACATAATAAGGTTAATCACGAGTCGCTTTGAGCTACCATTTCCTTCAACGGATAAGCTTTAAACAGTGCAAGAACTTATTTTGAATAAGGTTCCCATTCATATTATTATGAACGGGAAAGAAACCGGGTTTCTCATTCCTGACTATTTGGGTATGCTTGGCATATGTTTGGATGATACCAAACTAAAACCCAAATATGATAAGTGCCATTTGTAGGTCATCCTAGGGATACCATAAGTATTGTTCTTTCTTACACCTCACTAGAGAACAATTAGATTGTTGCTCACCATGCGGTTTTCCTAAGAGGAATACCGATATGCAGTGGTAAGTGGGAGGATAGTATAACTCGATGAAAATCCAGAGTAATACTGTTCTAGGCACTGAATCTTAATGGAACATATATAGTTCATCAAGGATGAAACTATACCATTAATCTTCGAATACACGAGAACAAAAAAGTGATACGAGGTATCGACTCCCTATTATATGACAAAGTGTCATGAGTCCGAAATGGATTCCATGTATATCAACCAGTTTGGATACTAGTTGATGTACCACAAGGCATTGTGCCTATTGGTACTATAAGTCTTCAAGGAAGACGTACATGGATGGCAATATACCAACGTATAAAGCTAGGCTTTTAACGGAAAGGTATCGTTATCGACATTGTGTTGATTACGATTCAACCTTTTACCTATTGCCACGGTAAATCTATTTGGATAATGCTTGCTGTACGAGCATTAGTTCTTGGAATTTTCAGTTTGATGTAATCATGGGTTATGATTTAATTCAAAACGAATAATTCTTTTGTATATAAGGAGGGTTAGTGAGAGCGCACTGACAAGTGGCTGTCCTAAAAATAATAATAATACGTCATTTCTTGGAAATGATATTCCCATAAAATAAATGTCGGGAAAGCTTGGCTTTCGAAATGCTCTCCGTGGAACCGTACATTGAAAAATGTAAAAGACCTAGTGTATCATACGCTTTGAGCATGTGGATTCACAAACAGGCTAATCCGAGTGATAGTCACTGGATTGATGTTAGGAACGTCCGTTTATAACTTAGAGAACTAAGTGCTGTCTAATCTATGGAGTAGAGAACTTGAAGTGACTGGGATCACTGTAGCAAGTTTCCTATAACCGATAAAGACGACTAAAAGTCGCAAACGGTACTATACAGTTTGAATAACGGTGCAGAAAGCTGGAAATCTTCCAAGCAAGATAAAACTGTTACCGCATAAACAACAAATGCGGGTTAATTGCAGCAGCTGAGGCAGCAATAGAAGTCATTTGGGGTCGATACATATCTAATTAGATTGATATAGTTCTGTTAGCAGCTGAGCTAGGCATCAGCACAGGCTACAGAATTAATGGTCTCATCGACGATCCAGATATATACTTCTATATCATCTGATTCGTTCGGATCATACATCGTGGCTATTAATGATCGTATAAATCGCGTTAATTATAATCAAACAAATCCGCTGACGCGAAAACCTTTCCTCAGCAATTTGAGCGAACGTACTAGTTCGAGTGTAGGACACTTGAGTGACTCGCTACGTGCCAAGTGGGAGATTGTTGGACAAATGACCACATAGCGTCACTATTTGCACAGAACATTTGTGTTGTTGTAGAAATTAACTATGTAATAAGGAAATTGCACTCTCATCATTTGTGATTAGATCACCATAGATATATAAAATGAGAGAGGTCCCTATGATTAGTTCCTGGATTGAGATGATATGAGACAGTATCAGTCCACGAAGGATTAAATATCCCTAGCCGTAGTATTATCGAGACTGGACATCGATAATGCGGAATAGGCTAGTATTGCACTTGTGTGCGTTGTGAGGGCACAACGGCATAGTTCTCTCATATATATAGTGTTGGATACTTATGCAAGTGCGATAGGAGGTCGTGTTTCACCGATGGTACGGGAAACAGCTTCGCTCTGGATAGACCCTCGAATCCCATTGGTATTATGACTATGTGTCTATGGGAGGCGAAATCAAGGTAGGTGTGTATAGTCTTAACCTGAGACTTGCATCGCTAATACTTACGATAATCGATAAACTTTGGTCTTGGTGGTAGGGGGCTTTGACCGGTTTCTGTGTACACCACTTCTGGGTTTATCAGAGAGTCGAGAGTATTGGGTGTGAGTCAAGACGGAAGTGTCACTTCAGTCATATTGGAGATGATGTCACGCAGGATACGGTACTAGTGCTCTTGAGTGTTGCGCAACCAATCGGGATATTGTGACCAGGTCATGTATATCCGATTATAGAGACTATGTGCCAGACATCCGATATGTGCTTCGGACTGGGTAGGCACTTATCCAGCCCCAGCCCTAGCACTGGATTATCCGTACACTAGGCCGATACGCACAATACTACGGTATACTACGCTTGATATAGATCCTAATTCCTGTAAGGATGTTTCCGGAGAATTGGATACATGGTGCTTTGCTAGAAGCCAACATTGTCTTGTAAATCGGTAAAACGTAGTACGAGGTACTTACGTGTTCGGATAGTCCGACGACCGATTTGACTACCAACATATCCGGGGATCTCATGGGTCGCTTCCTTCCCAAAGATCACCGATGACGTATGACTCGCACTTATATTATCTGGGTTAATTAGATGAGAGAGAAAATTAATCTGGGATTAATTGCGGAGATATTTTATCTAGGATAAAATAACGATTAAAAGAGAGAGAAACATTAAATTTGGAATTATCGAGGAATTAATATATTTATATTAATCGAATTGGATTTCGACGCGGAATTAAAATTAGATTTTAATTCGGGCGAACGAATTAATTTAGAACTAAATTAATTCGTTAGCGACGTGAATAGTGATTTCGCTTGGCGTAATCGTTTAACGAACCGAGCCCGAGATTTTTACGAGCGCATTCGTATTAGAATTCGAGTGCGGCACGTCAAATCAAGCGTCAAATCGCTAGTCGCATCTAGCGTCACACATCAAGCGTCAAATCATGTCACTTTGAGTGATGTGACAATTGATTGGATTGATTGATGTTTGAACGTGATGTTGGTGACTTGTTTGATTGAAAGTGATGTGTGTGTACTTGGCATTAAAGCCAAATTGCTTTGAAATGAATTGGATTAAATTTCAACTGCATTTGATATATAGAATAGCCAAAACCGTATACCCATTGACTTTCATTTCCCCTCCTCTCTCCTCCTCTCCCTCTTCTTCTTCTCCTCTCTTTCACTCTCGGTTTTTGTTTGTTCTTTCATGGAAGTGGACTGCCGAATTTCATCCAACAAATCAAGGGAAGCAAGTGTGTTTTGTGGCAAAACAAGAGTGCTAGCACACTCCGGGTTCATGCGAAGGTGATATGGAAGTAACCATGAGCTGGGAAGACCATTCGGTGAAGCTTGGAGCTTCAAACTTGAAGTGAAGGGGCGCAATCACTGTTCACAGCAGCCCACTGCACGCCCAACAGTGAAGAAATCAATTTTTTGTTGCCCAAATCGTCGCTCAAAACCGCTCGATGTAAGTATTTCGCACTTCCGTCGTTGTGTTCACTTGTTATTCATGCTTGAGTTTTGATCTTGGGACCTTGAAAAACTCCTTCATATTATCGACCCAAATGGCTTTTATTGCCGCCTCAATTGCTGCAATAACCCGCATTTGTTGTTTATTCGGTAATAGTGTCTTGCTTGGAAGATTTCCAGCTCGCTGTACCGTTATTCAAACTGTATATAGTACCGTTTCTTTCTGAATTTAGTCATTTTATCGTTTAGGAAACTTGCAGTAGTGATTCCAGTCACTCAAGTTCCCATCTCCATAGATTAAGACAACATCCTTATATCTCTAAGATACAACGGATTATTCTTAACATCAATCCAGTGAATTCACTTGGATTGGCCTGATTGTGACTCCATATGCTCAAAGCGTATGAGACACCAGGTCGCGTACATTTTCAATGTACGGTTTCTCGGAGAGTCTTAACAACTTTAAATCTATCATCCCAGTAGATCTTTATTCCTATAATAAAGGTTGTTTTTCTCAAGATTCTATGGAGAATTATCTCAAAAGCCAGGCTTTCGCTGATTGTTTTTATGGGATATCATTTCCAAGAAATGACATATATTATCATTATTATGACATTCATTGTCAGTGCGCTCCCATTAACCTTCTTATATACACAAGAATCATTTTCGTTTTGAATTAAATCATAAACCATTATGATTACATCAAAACGATAATTCTAAGAACTTAATGCTTACTTCCATCCAAACATGGATCGACTAACTTGCAAACCTTGTTGCTAGTTTTGGTACGATAAAACCGTCAGGATGTTGTAAACATCCTAAAAAAGGTTTCCTTTTCAGGAAAGTGATTTTCTCGTTCAGCTGTCATATTTCATAAATGAAACATGCAGCTTTAGCAAGCATTATCCAAATGGATTTACCATTGCAACAGTTAAAAGGTTGAATCGTAATCAACACAATGTTGATAACGATACATTTCCGCTAAAAGCCTAGCTTTATACGTTGGTATGTTGCCATCCATGTATGTCTTCCTTGAAGACTTATATAATACCTATAGGCACAATGCCTTGCGGTACAACAACTAATGTCTAAACATAGTTGATATGCATAAAATCCATTTCGGATTCATATGGCACTTTGCCATAATAGGGAGTCGATACCTTGTATCACTACTTCATACGTAGTCATTTGGTATACCTCAATAAGATAGACATCTTTATGAGGTGAGATCAGAAACCCATACCCTAGGTTGTTTTCTGCCTCTCTCCGATTACGTGGTTCTTGTGTATTCGAAGATATTAGTAATAGTTTAATCCTTGATGAGCTATTTATATTCCATTAGGAATCGTTGCCTTGAATAGTATTACTCTGATTTTCATTGAGTTTTACTATCCTCCCACTTACCACTGCATATCGGTATTCCTCTTAGGAAAACCACATGGCGAGCAACAATCTAATTGTTCTCTGGTGAGATGTATAAGTATTATACTTAAGTATCCCTAGGACAACCTAGAATTGGCATTTATCCAAATTGGGTTTTAGTTTGGTATCATCCAAATATATGCATAGCATCCCAAATATTCAGGATTGAGAAACCTAGTTTCTTTCCCGTTCATATCTAATATGAAGTCTGTCAAACGGATGTTATGGAACCTTATTCAAAATAAGTTCTGCACTGTTTATGCTTATCCGTTGAAGGAATGGTAGCTCAGAGCGACTCATGATTAACCTTATCGTGTCCAACAAAATTCGGTTTATCAGTTCGGACACACCGTCAAATTTATGTGTTCCGTGAGGTATCCTCATTTGAAGGAATACTTTACTCTTTCAAGTATACGAGAAACTTATTGCTTAAGTATTTTCCATTACGGTCTTACCGTGACGATTTAATACTTTAGTCAATCTGTTTGTCTATTTCGTGTTGAAAGATTTAAAAGTTTCTTATTTGTGTTCTTCAAAAGAAACACATAACCATAACGCGATGCCACATCCGTATAGGTCACAAAATATTCATATCTACATCTAGCCTAGCTAGACATGGGCCCACTTGCTTCACTATGAATTAGGGCCAACAGATCTATGGCATTTGCACTTTTACCAAGTAAAGGTGCTTTAGGCACTTTGCCCAATAAACTAGATTCCTAGACTTTATTTGAATGGAATCAATTAGTCCTAGTACCCACTCTTCAAAAGTGTGGATATACGAGTCTTGTTAATTGTGTCCCAGACAACAATGCCACTTATAAGTTTCATCTGATCAAATCAGTTTAAGCTATTTGTTTGTCATGTTATACGTTTGAGATTTATTTATATTCAAAATATAAATACTATTATTCACATCTAATGTTTTTATCTCAATATCATCTTTATAATAAAACACTTTAGTATTCTAGAATATAAAGGTTCACCCGCAGCGGGTTAAACACTGAGATAAAGATAATGTTTCTAGTCAAACTAGTTACATTATAACAGTTCCCAATTTAGGTACATACCCGAGGGTAGTTCCTAAACTTAGGTATCTAAGGTTAAAACAGTGACTTTCCTCCCGTTTCCAATTCGCAGATTAATCTCATCTGAAGTTAGTATCCTGTTGAGAGCAGATTCTGAACATTATTATATATATTTATGTTCTACACTAAGTATTTAAAATCCATTTTCAATACTAGTAGTGAACATAATTTTGACAAACATATTTGAAGTCAGAGCCTTGCTCGTTCTTCAATTCCTTCATGTCTGCTTTGTTCAAACGGCAGTCACGCTTCCGCGATCCCGTTTGCCACAATTTAGGCAGACATTTTGGGATATGCCTTTATCTTCCCAGAAGATTATAATGATTTTGCCTTTGCCATTTTCAATACTCCAGAGCTTTTGGCCAAGACTTGGCCTTCTAGAATATCGAAGTAAGGTGCGCCTTACGCTACTTACCTAATTGCAAACTTTGACTTTATCTCCTTGAGAATAGTCATTAACCCTCCAAGAGTTTACTATTGCAATTTAGTACTTCTAAAATCTAAGTATAGATTTATGAAGATCCTTCAATTTCATTATCATACTTTAATGATCTAATCTTTAGTTCTGACAAAGAAATTAAGGAGTCTACTCGACAAGCTGTAATGGATTAAGAACTTAAAGTTATCATTACATAAATCATCCAAAGAATATGCTCGACTATTTTCTTAACTCCGAGCTTAGGCATAATATGTTATTTTATCAAATAAAGTAACTTATTATTTTTCAGGACCATCTTGAAATTTTATTCCCAAATTTGAAAATTAAACCATTTAAATACATTTTCCTTAAGATTATGTTTTAAATGTCAATCTTTCATTACACATTGATTCTAATAGTCCAACTATTTAATCAACGATTTAGGTACTATTAATTATAATGATTACAATAGTCCAACTATTTAATCAACTATAATTAATAGATAAAATCAATTATATTGATTATTATAATCCAATTATAAAATCAACTATAAATTAATGGTTGAATACAGTCCAAAGTTAATTAAAACAACGATTTAAATATTAGTCCAACTAACATTTAATTTATATGACGAATGATATTTGTTTGAGCGCGTATGGAAAGTAACTAAACGAATATTGCAAATTTAATACTTGCCTCCCACTATTTTTCGGCGAGCCTCTAACCCTCTGTCGAGTACTCGGGAAACCTTGTTTTCTAGTGGGCTAGGATCCCGTTAAATATCACACAATCTTGACTTTGGCCAATAAATTGTATGATAATTAACTAGGTAGATCTCTAAGATCAATTGGATCCCATCCAATTCCTAGATCCAGTAGAGGGACATCCAAGTCCGAAACATATATCTTATATATGCCAATACATCCAATGTATTACCTAACCTTTTTCCTCTGAATCAACTAAGCCTTGGCTTTGGCACAACAAACTTAGTGATCCCAGTTAAGCGAGACCATTGACCATGGAAAGCTTCGTAATCAATGTCGATGGACAAGAAGTGGTCTTGACTTTGGCCAGCAAACCACAACTTGGACAAGACACCATTATGGAACAAAGCCTTCGTGATTCAAACACATCTCGATGGACAAAGGCCTTGACTTTGGCCAACAAGCCAATGCCAGTCTAGGATCTTAAGTGAGAATCACTCAATGGAAGGAAAGAACCTAATATTTTTCGAGGGTTTTTCGAGTGCAAATTGGCAACCAATTTATTATCTTTGTTAAGGTATCATCATCATACACCCTTAAACATGCATTCTAAACACATAATAAAGCACGTATAATAAAATAATAATGATATGCGGATGGATACTTTACACAATGATCCTATATCAAATCTTTCCCTTTCTCTCTCTCGCTAGCACATGTATTACTTCTACCAGTTACACTACACTTTAAAGAAACCTCATTTACATTGAGGGGAATAGGTGAGAAGAGAATACAAAGAATAAAGAGGTGATAAGGCTGGACACGCAGGTCTAATTTAATAAATCAAATTTATTACAATAATTTCTAATATTGCCCTACCCATCTAATATCCATCCGATGTACATTATTCATGCATCGCAACCATGTATTCACACAAGCATGTTATCAATCAATCTAATCAAATTAATTAATCTGATAATTAATGATCATCTAATGTTCAAACAACGATTTGATTTTGCTCGAGTCAAACTCATTTTTACGAATAAGTACTCAAAGTACGAATTCTCGAATTAAATTAAACTACATAATTAAATCCAATTCAATTTGTATTTAATACTAATTCGCCATTTATTTCCAAATTAAATACTACCCTTTATCAACGAACCTTTACGACTTAAATTCCAAATTTAATCGTTACGGGTCTCAAAGCCCGATTAACGTCCAACGTCAATTTAATTAAAGTCCAATGGGCTTTTAATTAATTTCTTAAGGCGTGGACTTTTGGTCAACTCGGGTCAAACCAAATAACCAAAATCCAATCCGGATTTACCCCATAAGCCTAGAAATCAATTTAGGCCCAATTAAACTTTAAAGGTCCATTAGTCGCATTTAGGCTTTATGGAAGCGGTTTTAGGCCCAATTGGATCCAATCCATTTGGCCTAAACCTAACTTGGTACAACCAAGCCCAACAAGCCCAATTACAACACACCAAGCCCAAATCCAATTTAAGGCCCAAATAATTAAATTCTAAAAATCCAATTTCCAATTTAATTACATTAAAGTGTATAACACAATTAATCATCCAAATCAATATTTCCAAAACATTAATTTATACAATTAATCATGTTCATTTATATAATCATGTCCAACACAATTTAATCAAATCAAACCCAAACATGCTTATATGTCTCGGCCAAGGAGGGGATTTTATGTCTAATTCGAATTCAATCCAATTAATTCCACAATCGACATTAAATCAACATCCCCAATCGTTTCCAACTCATCCAATGAATCAAAAAACAAAAATCACCAAGAATTTAGGGCATAGGCATTCGGCCAACACAAAGAATTTGGGGAAAAATTTTCCAAACATAATTTCATCAAATTGATCCAATCAATCATCAATTAAAACACATTTAAGCATACTAATTCATCCAATTTCATTATACATGCTCAAAATCAATTTACCTAAATTTTAAGCCCTAAACATTTTCATGCTCAACCTTGCTCTGATACTATTGTTGGAGTTTGCTAAGGTCTCAAGATCATTAACAAGCATGAAACATGTGTGAATACTAATCAAAGAAGTTACGGAATACTCACATCGATCGATTAAGCGACGCTATGACCAAAAAACTGAAATTCTGCCTCCATGGATTCTCGCAGTGGCAGTGAG
>SKCR01025120.1:0-18386 GCA_019454045.1 Zanthoxylum bungeanum
CAAGTCAAAAATGTTCAACCTACGTTTCATCAAAACAGATTGAAAGTTCTTGATCATTTCAAGACGTTCAATATGTGTTCTTTCAGAAACACGTAACTAAGTTATGACAATTCATAAACTAAGTTACGAAGTAAAGAAAACTACCTTAAGCAATTACAATTCATTAAAACTACATACATCTAATGTATCAGTTTAATAAATCTGGTGGTCCAATGACAAATCATTGGTTAAACGAGATTTTAATCACCTTCCTGAATACAATATTCATTAAATGGATAAGGATGTGTGGTGTGATCTTGTATCAAACCATCCTTTACCATACAGAATAAGCATATAATGCTTAAGTGATTAAACTCATAAAACACTGTTCTAAATTATTTATTTTACCGAATAATTTTTCTTAATGTTTATCTCTACGTCAATGACACTACTAGTTATATTTAAAATATATAACAATTATTTATAAAGAACAAGTAACTATCCAATAGTCGCGAGTTCCGATATCAAATATCAAAACAATCGTTAACTAATATTTTTAAATAACTAGATGAGAGATCTGGTATCCAATACATATAGTTGTAGTATTGTGAAAATCGATATTTTCTATACACAACTATACCCATCTCCTTTCTTTAGCTTTACTATTTGCATTCAAATATTCACAACAATTGCAAATAATTGATTAGAAAATTGTGTCAGACACATTGCCTCTAAGGTCATTAAAGCTAAGAAACGTCATTACTAGATAAACAAATACCTAATGGGGCTTTCTTAATGCCAGTCAATAATCTCGAGACATGAACTAATTCAAGTCAATTCTTACTGCATAAGAAACTATTCTCTCTAAAATATTATATCCTAAAAGGGATATCTATCTAGATTATCTATCATGACTTAGAAACTAAGTCATTAAACATCTTGATTTTTGAAGAAAATCAGAACAATAGTTCCCGATGGTTTAGACCAATCTAATAATATCCTAGTCTAGTAGTATCTAGAACCTATTCTAGAATAACTGCAACCAAGAGTCAAGTCAGATAACATATCAAAATATTTGTGCAGTGAATTAAAAGTTTAATTCTATCTAATATAGATTAAAGAAAACAAACAAACGGCAATTTCCATAATAATACACACTACCTAAGTTATGGAATATTTTAAATATAACAGTGCCTCCCACTATTTTACGTAATACCGTAATCCCCAACGAAAAAAATGAGAATTCAATAATTAAATCGAATTCCATAATGGGAAGAGGACCCCATGAATATATTTCGACTCACAGCAGAGGCACGGTCTCGCCTACGTATATTCACAGGTAGACTTCATTGTCAATCACTCATTAGTGACTCATGGGTTCCGGTCCTGGTCGTTTCTCGTTGTCGCTGCTAAGGCAGGCCCACAAGGAGACGTACCAAGGTTAAACTCGTCAATGATAAACTCAAGTTACTTGCGTAACCCTGACAGCTAGGGCACGTTCAGGATTCCACTTTCGCTTGAATTTATCTAGTATCTAATATACATCCGGCATAAATAAATCTCTATCGGCTACACCCTCACAGTAGAGGCACGGTCTCGGATGTAGTCACGGAAAAATATTTACAAACCGTATTGACAAGGCGAACCAAGAAACAAGTATTCCAAATACTAGTTACTTTAAAACCTTATTAAGCGGGGATATTCCATAAAGTGTCATACACTTTAAATTTAATCAAATTAAATGAAAGCATGCATGTATCAAGTAAAGATAAGAACAAACATTAGATTTTAAAGGGCTAATCATATCGGGGTGTCCAGAATCAGACTTGTTCTGATACCATTTTGTTAGAGTTTTAAGGGGAATATCGGTAGCGCAGTGGAATAGTGGAAAATCAAATTTTTCCGATTTCAAAATTTTTCTCGGACAATTAAATAAACTTATTTATTTAATTCTCCAATTATCAAATTTTGCAAAAATTACACAAGAAATCAAATTTCTTGGTAATTACCGAATTGCCCCAAAATTTTGTAAATTATCATTTTAGTCCAAAAGTTGTCAAATACAATTTTGGATGATTCTAAATCATTTCTAAAATTTTTTTCAACACATCTAATGCATCAAAATCAGATTTCACACAAATCCCCAATTTTTCTGAAATTGCCGAGAGCACCCCCAATTTTCAGTTTTTTGCAATTTGGTCCTTTTGTTAAAAACAAGCCAAGATCAAATCCAATTAACCCAAAATTTTACATTCATCATATTCATACCATAATACATCACATATATGAAAATCCCCAAATTTGGAGAAGGTTATGAACCCTAATTTTTCAATTTCATCAAATTGTCCAATTTTACCAAATCTTTAAAATCCAACACTTTAATCCATTCAATACTTCACCAATCTAGCCTCACCACTTTGAAACAACTCTAGAACAACTCTAGGTCACCAAGGAGTGGCTTACCAACTCTAGAATGGCAACTTGATTTTCTAAAAATCAAAAGTAAAGCTTGAAACAATATCAAGCTTACTTACATGCTTCAATCTTTCATCAAAGTTCACAACCATATAAACACAAACTATAAGAGTAGAGATAACATCAAAGCATCACAAAATGAAGCTAAGCATATTAGAAACATTTTCTATGTTGAAGACTTTAAAGAAAAACTTATAAAAACAAGATTTTTCCAAGCTTTCTTCTTTAGCCTCCAAGCCTTTTCTCTCAACTTCTTTTATGTTTATTTTGTATCAAATGAACTTTTTAAACCCTAAAAATGAAACAAAACAATATATACCTCCTGTAAAATAAGCCTTAGCCGAATTTTAGGGAGAAAATAATATAAAATTCTAGATATTTTGCTTTTGTTTCATTAATGGTTTATCAACTTGTTTTGCTTTTATCATTACACTTTAATGATTCTAAACAAGTCAACAATGGAAACTTAAAAAATATAACACTTATATTTAATAAGTAATGGCCGAAAATTACAAAAAAAAAGGAAAAATGATATTTTCAATTTTAACAATTAAAACAAATATCCAAGGAAGTTAAATTCAATTTGACAACTTTTCCTTTAATGTAAAGTCAAACATTTACACTTATAATCATTTCCTAACTTATCATTTGATGAGATATTTATATTTTAATTATATTAATCATTTAACAATTAAATAATTAAATAATTATTTAAATACAAATATCTCAAATATATGTATTATATTACTTAAATATTTCAAATACATTATTAATGATATATGTCAAATACCTTTATTTGATAATTTATTAATGTGTATTAATAATATCATATATTAAATACAAATACACATTAAATAGGAAATGACGGTTCGGCCCGTTCGCATGTATTTTTCGTTTAACGTTTAAACAATTTATAAATAATCAACATTATTCATAAAACTAGCCCTAGTGCTCTACGAGTATATTTCATTAGTGAGACTCTCTAGATTCTTGTATATCCGTCACAAAATCCAATTTCGTGTCCATAATTTACCCACCCGTAAATTATGACGACCACGGATAAATTAGCTGAATCATACAGGTCGAGGTCATTGCATACGTATAATTTGTCCGTCACAGGTATCCGGATAATACTAGAGATATAGATGTAAACGTCAAATCTATATAGGTAATATCTCGTCCACGTATCTATTAGCAATCTCTAAATAACATTCGGAACTTACTTTCGAAGTTTACTGTGGCCACAGATTTAACAGACTGCTAATCATATATGGACTACCTATGCTCTGTACACGGAACTGGCGGATCCTATCTTGATACACACAGGATATCCTGAGGATCGGTCCACACCCAACGAACAGGCGGAGGTCTGATCTAAATAGATCGGTGACGTGACTGCCATCTAAGTGTGGAGGATGTCTCATACATCCACAGTGGTATCTCAAGTCGAAGGACCACTATGCTACTCAACTCGAGAAGATTCTTATTGACGTTGGTGTACCATCCATTAAGAATCTTTAGTCGTTCAGTGTTTATCCACTATAAACACCTACGCGTCTATACGAGTCTCCCTAGACTCATGGTTCATTGGGATAAACCATCGGACCAAGTCTCGATATACGACATGTACTAGTCTCAACAGATTTGACTAACTGACCCGTGTTAGTGAATCTTGACCAGGAACTATATTTGATAATATACATTTAGCAGTGACACTTCCCAAAGTCAATTACAAACTAGCTTTGTAGCTGTGTACTGCATTATATATTATCGGGCCTTTATCTAATATATACATATCACTAAACAACATTTAGTTTCAATCTAATCGTAATCAGATCGAATACGTATATAAAAACAAGAGGTGCAACCATAAATAAGTAATATTATGGAAAAGGGGATGTTCGTATTCATGAATCAGGCATAAATACGGTCCGGATTGGCGCTCTGAGCACCAACCCCTACACATAGAACACCTTTTACTAGGTAAAAGTGCAAGTGCCACCGAGCTGTTAGCCCTTGTTCATGGTGACGTATGTGGGCCCATGTCTAGCTAGGCTAGAGGTGGTTATGTGTACTTCGTAACCTTTACGGATGTTGCATCGCGTTATGATTTTGTGTATCTTATGACACACAAATCGGAAACTTTTGATAAATTCAAAGAGTTTCGCCACGAAGTAGAAAAACGGACTGGTAAAAGTATTAAAAACATTATAGTTAGACCATAGTGTAAAATACTTAAACATATGAGTTTCAAGATTACTTGAAAGATTATGGTATTCTTTCACACTGGACTCCTCCCAGGACACCTCAAATTGATGGTGTGTCTGATAAGAGAAACCGAACTTTGTTGGACATGGTAAGGTGATGATGAGTCGCTCTGAGCTACCAATTTCCTTCTGAAGATACACATATAAACAGTGCAATACTTATTTTGAATAAGGTTCCATGCAAATCTGTTAGACATACTTCATATTAGATATGAACAGGAAAGAAACCGAGTTTTCTTATTCCTGAAGATTTGGGAATGCTGGGCATACGTTTGGATGATACCAAACTAGAACCCAAATCGGATAAGTGCCTAATTTGTGGGTTATCCTAGGGAAACCAAAGTATAGTACTTATACAACTCACAAGAGAACAATGTAATTGTTGCTCTCCATGATGTTTTCCTAAGAGGAATACCTATATGCAGTGGTAAGTGGGAGGAAAGTAAAACCCAATGAAAATTGGAGCAATACTGTTCCAGGCACCGATTCCTTAACTGAACACAAATAGTTCATCAGGGATGAAACGATATCACAATCTTCGAATACACAAGAACCGCGTAAGTCAGAGAGAGTCAGAAAACAACCTGGGAGGTATGGGTTTCTGATCTTATCTCATGTAGATGTCAATCTTATTGAGGAAGACGAACCGACTACGTATGAGGATGTGATACAAGGTATCGACTCCTTTTATGGCAAACTGCCATGAAGTCCAAAATAGATTCCATGTATACCAACCAAGTTTGGACACTGGTTGATGTACCGGAAGGCATTGTGCCTATTGGTACTAAATGAGTCTTCAAGGAAGACAAACATGGATGATAACATACAAACGTACACAACTAGGCTTGTAGTGAAAGGGAATTGTCATCAACATGGTGTCAATCACGACGAAAACCTTTTGTCCGTTGCCATGATTTAATCCATTCGGATAATGCTTGCTAATGCTGCATGTTTCATTTATGAAATATAGCAGCTAAACATCAAAACCGCTTTCCTTAAACGGAAACCTTTTGGAGGATGTTTATATACAACCTGACGGTTTTGTTGTACCAAAAACAAGCAAACAAGGTTTGTAAGTTAAATCGATCCATTTATGGATTCAAGCAAGCATAGCGTTATTGGAACCAACGTTTTAATGAGATCATAATGGTGTATGATTTCATTCAAAAAACAAATATGATTCTTGCACTGACAATAAATGTCCTATAAGTTGATGATGTATTACTTTTTAGCAATAACATTCCCATAAAATAATCGGTGAAAGCTTGGCTTTCATTAAAATTCTCCATAGAATACCTTAGAGAATCAGGCTTTATTCTAGGAATAAAGATCTACTGGGAAAGATCTAGAAAGCTGCTGACAACCCTCCCAAAGTTTGTACGTTTTTTGAAATGTATGTGACATGATGTCTCATATGCTTTGAGCATATGTAGACGCTATAATGCCAATCTAGGTGATGGTCACTGGGTTGATGTAAAGAACATCCTTGAGTATCTTAGACGAACTAAGGATGCTTTCTTAATTTATGGAGAATGAGAACTTGAGGTGACTAGGTTCACCGTTGCAAGTTTCCAAACCGACAAAGATGACTTTAAGTCGCAATAAGGGTATATAGTTTGAATAACGGAACAGTGAGTTGGAAATCTTCCAAGCAAGATAATGTTACCGAATAAATAACAAAAGTGGAACATTGCTGCAGCTGAGGCTGCAATAGAATCATTTTGGATCTATATAACCCTAATTGGATTAGGAGTATTTCTGTTAGCAACTGAGCTAGGCTACAACACAGCCTAAGGAACCACGGTCTCATCAATGATCCAAGTATGTACTTCAAATAATTCATCTGATTCGTCGGATGATACATCGTGGCGATGTGATGATCGAATAAAAATGCATCAGATGATAACCTTGCAAATCCGCTGACGAAAGCTATTTCTCAGCAGAAGTTTGAGCGACCCGTACATAGTTCAGGTGTAGGACACTTGAGTGATTGGCTATAGGCCAAATGGGAGAATGTTGGACAATTATGACCCATAGCATCATTATTTGTACAAAACATGGTGTTGTTGTACAAATAAACTATGTGACAAAAGAAATTGCTCTTTTATCATTTGTAATTGGATTACCGGGATATATAAATGATAAAAGTCCATATGATTAGTACCGGATTAATAAGATATGAGCCAGTATTAATCCACGTAAGGTTTAATCATTAAAAATCTCTAGTCGTAGTATTATCGAGACTGGACATCGATAATGCGGAATAGACTAGTATTACACTTGTGCGTGTTATGGAAGCGTAACGATATAGTTCTCATATATTTGGGTATTGGATACTCATGCAAGTGTAATAGGAGGTTCTATTTACCGATGGTACGGAAACAACTTCACTCTGGATAGATCCATCAGAATCTCATTGGTAGTATGACTATGTGTCTATGGAAATCCGAATCAGGGTAGGTGTATTTGGTCTTAACCTGAGACTTGCATCGCTAATACTTGCGACAATCAGTATACTTTGGTTTTGGTCTTCTGGGGCTTTAACAGGTTCTGTGTACGCCTCTTCTGGGTATACTGAGAATCGTAGTGTATTGGGTGTGATATCAAGATGGAAATATCACTCCAGTCATATGGAGATGATGATCTCGCAGGATACGGAACTATTACTCTTAAGTACTGCAGTCATCGGGATAATATAACTAGGTCATGATTATCCGATTATAGAGACTAGTTACCAGAGATCTGATATATTCTTCGTACGGGGCAGACACAATTCCAGCCCTAGACCTAGCATGTGATATCGATACTGGATCGTTATACGCAATACTACATATACTACGTCTGACAAAGATTATATATTCCTTAAAGAATATTTCTGGAGAATTGGGTAGGCACGGTGCTTTGCTAGAAGCCAACCATGTCTTGTAAATCGGTAAGAACGTGGTATTGGGTACGCACGTATTCGGATAGTCCGACGACCGGATTTACTGCCAACATATCCAGGGATCTTATGGGTCGCTTCCCGAAGATTCACCGATGACGTATGACTCGAGCATAATTAATCTAGGATTAATTATGAGAGAGAGAAAATTAATCTAGGTTTAATTATGGCGAGAATTTATCTGGGATAAAATTCGATTAGAAGAGAGAGAACGATTAATTTGGAATTAATCGAATAAAATAATATATTCGATATATTAAATGAAATTGGATTTCAAAGCAGAATTAAAATTGGATTTTAATTCGGGCAAACGAATTAATTTTGAAAAATTAATTCGCGAACGACTTTCATAATAATTTTGCGATGCATTATTATTGAATTAAATTTGGTTTAATTAAGTCACAACGGAAAATTCGTTAATTCGGAATTAACGAACCCGAGCCCGAAATGTGTTTAGTGGGCCCACTCGGATTTTGAATTTAAGTGGGGCCCACAAGTCACATCACTAGTCAACTTTGTTTACATTTTGGTTGATGGAAGTTGGTGGTTGGTGGAAGCTTGTAAAGCACACAAGCTTACTTTATGTCATTTGGAATGACTTTTACCAACTTTAATTTTTGGTAATAGGTAATTGATTTTTCAATTAAAATTACACAAGTAACAAATACACATCTATCTCTCTCCCTAAGGCTTAGCCGAAACCTCTTCTCTCTCATTCTTCAAAAATGGCAAGAACCTAGGGTTCATGGGTGATGATTTTGTTTTGAAATCTTGCATGCTAGCACATCAATGGGGTCATTCAAAGGTGTTAGGGAAACCTTTCCCATTGAGTTTGGAATTCAAAGTTCTATCTTGGAGCTCAACATACAATCAAAGAGGAGCTTGGAGCACTATACAACTGAGCAAAATTTTTGAAATCCTACATCCTCATTACCGATCAATGTGAGTACTTTTTCCGCAACTTACTTTGATTATTCACACAAATTTTATGCTTAATTGATCCTAGGCATGTTCTTAGAGAACACTAACACCTTTTGCGTGTATCTTTCGTTTAACCGTTAAACGATTTATAAATAATCAGTATTATTCATTAAAGTTGTCCTAGTGATCTACGAGTATATTTCATTAGTGAGACTTCCTAGGTTCAGACATATCCGTCACGAAATCTAATTTCGTGTCCATAATCTACCCACCCGTAAATTATGACGAGCACAGATAAACTCTCTGAACCATACAGGTCGAGGTCATTGCATACGTATAATCCATATGTCATAGGTATCCGGATTATTCCAGAGATATAGATATAAACGTCAAATCTCTATAGATATAATCAAGTCGACGTTTCTATTAGCAATCTCTTAATAACACTTAGAACTAACCTCTACAGTGTACCACGAGCCCATGAATTTAACATATTGCTAATTCCATATTAAATACCTATGCTCTGTACACAAAACTGACAGATCATTTCTTGACACACATAAAATATCCTGAGTATCAGTCCACACCCAAAGAACAGACGGAGGTCTGATCTAAATAGATCGGTGATGTGACTGCCATCTAAGTGTGGAGGATAACTCATATATCCTCAGTGGTATCTCAAGTCAAAGAATCACTATGCTCACTCAACCAGAGATGATTCTTATTGACGTTGCTATACCATCAATTAAGAATCTTCGGTGAGTCGTTCAGTGTTTATCCGCTATAAATACCTACACATCTATGCGAGTCTCCAAGACCCATGGTTCATTGAGAAACCATTGGAATCCAAGATTTCAATATAAGACATGTACCAGTTACTTTATTGACCAAGTAGTGTAAACCTTGACCAGGAACTGTCTACGAATTACAACGCCATGATACAACTCGATGTCAGTTGCGACGCTTTTGCAACAATATCATAACTAATCATTCTAAGGTCTGTTACGTCTTTACCATATAAAAAGAGATGTTATATAATAGAAACTGTTTATTTTATTCATAATATAATGTTACATAAGTGTTTACAGTGAAATATATAAGAAAATTGGCGCTCTGAGCACCAACCCTAACAGGATCGACCTCGGACTTACCGGGTTATTTTATTACTTCGACACCCTTATACTTAGTGGTAAAGAACCACTTTGTGATGACGTCGTTGCCAGAGAATAAAATTTAATATATAGTATAATAATTTAACATTATTGAATTTTTTTTTCACTTTTGTGTAGTTTTATGTTTTTTTATAAAAAAAATTTATATTTTTTATTGTTTTGTGTTTAAAAAAAATACTTTACTAAATTATAGTCTCAAGAATCTGATTTTAGAAGATCTTGTTTGCCAATTTATAAGAAAATTGGATGGGAAGCATATCCTCGACCCATAGAGGGCGTTCAAGTCGTTACTGGACGAAAAATCAGAGGAAAATGTGAGCCACAATCACAACTATATTTAAATTTACTATTTTGATATTTTTAAACTATAATCTTTCTTTTTAGTAGCAGTGTTGTAGATTCAATTGTCAATACCACATGAATCAAGTGATGTCTTCTAAACTTTACTTCTTCTTATTCAGACATTGGGGAACATGTCTCAATTTTGACTAGAATGCTTTTATTTTTTTGTTTTGTGTGCAAAAAAATTAAATAAAAAATTATTTTTAAGTTATTTCTTAACAAGTTATTTTTATTCTTTTCCTTTTGAATTATTTAAATTTGTGAATTCTCCGTGAAATTATTTAAATTTGATTTTCACATGCTCATTTGACAAGTATTATCAACATATGTGGTAACATATGATCATGAAGTGAAAATTTTGTAATATTCAGTTCTATAGTTTGTTAGAAGCAGCACCTAAAAGAAATGGAGTTTGTGTTTTTATTTAAAAAAACGAATAAAAAAACTAATCAAGCTTATACTTAGTAATCGAACATCTTACCTCAGCAAGTAATGATTGTTCGCGTAAAATGGTAGAGCTTGAGTTAAAAAAAATTGTGAATAAGTTCAATTTTGTATCCTCTCTAACTCGAGCAATTAAGTCTGTAGGGATATATTAACATTTAGTGCCCTAATGCCAACTGGTCTGGGAGTCACTAGTCCAAAATTCGTTAAATGGGTTAAGGAGAAAGCTTAAGAAAATTAGACACTTTTCTTTTTGTCATCTGAGATACGAGCAATTAAGTTCGTAGGGATGTCTTAACATCTAGTGCCCTAAAGCCAATTGGTTTGGGAGTCACTGGCCCAAAGCTTGTTACAAGGGTTAAAGATGTATTATTATTCAAAAAAAACTATTTTGTAAATAAATAAATTGTCACTGCCAAAAGGTATGAATTCAGATATAACTTTAGGACAAAAATATTAGTATTTTTTCAACAAGACCTGTGAATATTGTACGTACAATGAATTGATTGATACTTTGTCTCATGTGTGTATGGAAAAATGGTAAAATGTACTGGAGTATTTACTTATTTGATAATTTAGAAAGAAAGAAAACAATTACTAACTTAAATAAAAAAAAAATTTCTTTTAGTTTTCGCTAAAATTATTAGGGACTAGTAATAAACTGGTTGGGATGTGATGAACACTAAAAAGTGCATATTTATTATATCGAGTAGTGAGAGACACAGCCCGCTCAATTGGAAGCTACATAAGAGAATGTTGAGCAAGGGAGCCGCGACCCGCTCCACTAGATGCAACAGGATCATCCATAGATTTGGATGATGACATACCTCATGAAACCAGTAATCCTCAGACAATAAGATTTTAGCGAGGTAGGATTCCATCAACCAGATATCTGGGATCCGAATATATTCTACTTGCTGATGAGGGGGAGCCAGAGAGCTTCCCACAAAGCAAGAAGACACTTAGGAATAAATGGGTGAAGAAATATGGCAGCAGAACTGTGTTGTGCATAGACATAGCAGAACAGTACTGTACAGAGACACATAAGAAGAGTATTGTACAGAGACACAGTGAAGTGTGTTATGCAGAGACATTACAGAAGAGTACTGTACAAAACACAGTGAAGTGTATTGTGCAAAGACACAACAGAAGAGTATTGTATAGAGACACAGTAAAGTGTGATGTGCAGAAACACAGTGAAGTATGTCGTGCAGAGACACATTCGACATGTCAACAAAGGTGGTCAATCGGGACAAGCCAGAGTTGTGCAGAGACATAGCCGGGATAACTGTCAGATGATAATTGTTTCGGATGTAGTTGGAGGGGGAGAATTGTAATGTCTAGCTACCGTCATGCCACCATTGTCAAAGATTGAGATCACATTTTTGATAATGGTGCAACAACTTTTGAAAATGGTGCAAACCACCAAAATAGCTTTAAGTGAATTTGTTGTTTTATTGAATTTTGAGCCATAACTTTGGTTATAAATTGAGAGCTCATTTGAGAGCTCAAACCATCCCCTACAAGAAGCTCCAAGTAAGAGAGCTTAGAGTGTAAGCTTTAGGGGTGAGCAAAATCGGTTTCGGTTCCGGTTCCGCATGGAACCGGAACCTACCCGAAAAAATCGGTTCCTAACTAAGTGGAATCGGAACCTACCCAATTAAATAGGGTACCCTATTAATCGGTTCCAATTCGGTTCAGGTCCGGTTCTGAATTACCCTATTTAATAATATTGTCAAACTTTGAAAATATAATTATTACATAATCCATGCGGCTACACCCATCCATCACTTGATACGTTCTTGATACAGCCTCTGTATGTTCATTTTGAGATTCTTCCACCTCCTCCAAATGAGATGATTCTGCAATAACATTACTAATATTTTCAATCTCCACATAATTATCTTCAGCTTCAACTGGTGGAAGGTTGAGATCAAAGTCATTGGCCACAGAAACTTCTACATAATTACAGACATTTACTTACTAATATTTTCAATCACCACATAATTACAGACATTTACGTCTAATGTTAGATAGCACGCTTTTGAATGAAAGAGAAACTGTAATATTTATGAAACTACAAAAGTTTTCATCAATGCAAGAAAGTACTATTCTAAATTCTCTTTTCTGCTTTCCGTGATGAGAAAAAAAGGATGTATTTGCTTTCCAGTGAAAATCTTGAAAATTCCTTATCAAAGATGGTGAAATACATTACAAGAAAGTACTATAACCGGTTCTAAATTCGGTTTCAGAAACTAGTTCTATGGTCCGATTACAGTTCCAACCAATTTAGAACCGGAACCAGATCGGCTAAAATCGGTTCCTTCATTTTGGAATCGGAACCGGACCGGTTACAATCGGTTCCGGTTCCAAACCCGGAAAACCGGTCCGGTTCCAATCGGTTCCGGGTACAATCGGAACCGGTGCTCAGCCTTAATAAGCTTCAAGGCAAGAAAGCTTAGAGAGTGTAGAGAGTGAGATTTTTGTAAAGTTTAAACAATTTGTAAATTATGTTCTTATAGTAATAAAATTTGATTTTTCCTCTTAAACACTCTTCAGTGATCAAAGAATCACAACAGTAAAGTTATACCTTCGTTCTTAAGATATACACTCTCTTTATTATACCGACTGGAGGGCTCCAAGAGAAAAGGGTGGAAAAAGGTAATCTTATTAGGTGAGAATTGATATACAACGGGTGTGAATTAATACAAAACTAATAGTTTCCGGTGATAATTAATATATTTTTTAAAATTTTGGATTTGACTAAATTTCCGCCAAACTTTTTAAGAATTATAATTTTCTTATTTTTAACTCCCAATTATGATATTTTCATATTTTTAAATTTATTATTTATTATTATTTGATGGTTTTAAATTTGGGAAATTATCAGCCGATTACCCGATCTTTTACAAAAGTTTAAAACAATGTTTTTTTTTTTAAAATTTATCAATGGTCCAGCCTAAATTTTTAAAAGGGGACATTTTCCATCCAGTAATTAATAATTATGAATATTGTACGCTCAAAAAATAATTATGAAATAAAATTTTATAATAAAAAAATACTAATTTAAATGGAAAATTTCATTTTTTTTTCCATAACTTGAGATTAGAAAACGAAATGTGTTTTTTTTTTTAAATTTTTTTTACTAAAAATCGAGTAGACTTTTAAATTTGTATATCTGGCGCCTACCTCCACTAACGTGAGTGAAAACGAGGAGAGTCATGAATACAGACGGCAGCAGCTTAACGCAATGATTAGAGAATGGAGATTGAGGCCATTTTTCATTTTACTTTATAATATTGAGAAGTTTCCATTACATACATACATACATACATACATACATACATACATACATACATACATACATACATACATACATACATACATACATGTGCCTACTACTCTTTGATGGCAACACATGTTTCTAATTGTGCTTTATCTTTAAAAAGAAAGAACAATAAAGACACACGCAACACTAACACATCTTGTGATCCACCTGCCTCCATATAAATTGTGGCCACCATACCGCTAGATTCTTTATATATATATATACATATATACATATACATGGACTCGGGTTTTAATGAATACATCCTCCACTTATTAAATGGAGGACTTAAAAATATATATTTAATATAGTATAAAGATAAATAATATTACAATGAAATCGGTATTTTTTTTTTTTTTTTTTAATTAGATACTTCAATTTATCGAGTTGAAGACATCTTTATTATTATTATATATTATGAAATCATAAATATATTCGAATATGAATCCTTTAATTTAATAAGTTAAGAGACATTATAAAAGACAAAAAAAAAATTTGGTGCAAAATAGGCTGTTAAAACAGCCAAGAACAACATAAATCAAAGAGCGGATTCACGAAGTAATTCGTCATAAACTTGTTTTGGTGGTTGATTAAACCATGTTATTTCCCAACTCCCAAGATAACCAAGGTGGACCAGGCAATCCGCAATAGCATTGGCTTCTCTATAAATACGAATTTCAATACAATGTTGTTTGGCTTTTTTTGTTGGAGTTTGTGTTTATTTTTTTATTTTTTGCACGTCTTGATGTTAAAACGGTTTTATATGATCAGACAGAACCGTCAGGAATTTCTGATCCCAGGAACCGACAATTCCGATTCCAGGAACCGGATCGAATTCGATTTCGATATCGGTTCTATTTTTTAATGGAATTGGGAACCGCCAGTTCTGGAACCGAACCGCCAAAAAAAACATCTCCAACGATCATAACTTCGGCCAAGACCATTGGCTGAAATACCAACGGTCTTGGCTGAATATGACCGTTGGCTTAAAAGCCAACAATATTTTTTTTTTTTGTCTATAAATATTCACCTTAATGCCTTAATTCTCTCAACAATAATTTTCTTTTATTCTCTCAATTTCTATCTACAATTCTATTCTCTCGATTTCTTCTCAAATTCTCAATTACTCTCTATTATTATTTTTAATTATCAAATACTATCTAAATTTCTCATTATTAGTTGTTTATTACAAATATCGAAAATGTCAAGTGCAAGTCAGAATCCAACAATAGATGAGCATGAGGATTTCCCTACTCAAGAGAGTGAAATTTTGGTGGAGAAAAAAATACTCGTGCCTCCGATATTTTTATGATTCACTTCACAAATGAGCTACAAGAAAATGGTGACTATATAGTGAAATGCAATTATTGTCAAAGTACTTATAAATTCAAAAAACATGATGGCTATAGATAAGCATTGCAAACAGACCCAGACCCGGCCCGGGTCCGCATGGACCCGGACGACCCGGGTCCGGGTAGACCCGGATCTGGAAAAAAAAATTGTGGATCCGGGTCTGTATTACACAGACTCGCAAGTTACCGGGTCCGGGTGTTTCCGAACCCGGTTTAAAAAAAAAACAAAAAAAAAAATTAACTTAACCCTAACCCTAACTCTCAGTCTCAACTCTCAAATCAAAAGATTCAAAACACAAAGGCAGCAAAATCTGGCAGCCGCAACCACCATCTTCAGCAAAATCCCTAAATCCCTCTCAGTCTCAACGACTCACGCAGCCGGCAGCCACCATCTTCAGTCTTCACGCACGATGACAGCACGATCTGGCGTCAAGTTGAGCCTTTAAAAAGAAATTAGAAATAAAAAAATGGCAAACTGATAAAGTTATTCATTGCCACTAAGTACACATAATAATCAAAGTGGTACCAGATAAATTCTGCAAGCTTGGACCATTGAGTAAATCACTGCTACAAGTCCAAGATGATGCCCAATGCCGACATAATATGTTCAAGATTTCCTTTCAGAAATCACTGATGATACATGAGCAATCAAGTGGAGTGAAAGAATCAAGAAATGTAGAAAAGTTTTTCATCAAGTCGGTCACCTCTATATTATCTGTTTCAGTCTCACATTGGTTATTCATATGCCAGATTTAGGTTGATAATGTTCATCTGTATCCACTTCTTCGATTTCCTGGACAACACAATTTATGCTAATAAGATCAATGACAACTGGAAATTGCCTTGAAGAACTGAACATTTCAGAAATACAAATTGAAAACAGCATGACAAGATACAGGCTAATATGTAAAAAGCATTTTTAAAATAATAAACTGTAAAAAACGGAAAAAAAAAAAAAACAGTTGCGGATCCTAGGTCCGGATCCGGGTATACTCGGGTCCATTCCGGGTATACCCGGGTCCGGACCCAGAAGCGTTTTACCGGGTCCACTACCGAACCCGGGTCCATTCAAGAGCTTGCGGATCCAGATCCAGGTCCGGATCCGAAAATTGTCATCCCTAGGTTTAGATCATTCACGAAACACATGTGATCAAAACATGCAAATCTCCTTAGAATTGACAAAACTCAAATGCAAATGCCTAGGTATAGTCAATCTTTCTCTTCTCAATTATTTCAATATAGTGATGCTAAAAATAGAGAAGAAATTACAAAAATGATTTTAATGGAACACTTGTCTTTTAGTTTCGGTGAAAAAGTTGATTTTACTAATTATTGTCAAAATGCATTAAATCCTAGTATGAATAGGGTGCATAGAATTACTATAAAACGTGCAATATTATGGTTATATGAAAAAAATGATTTAATTAATGAATTTCAAAATATTAATGGACGTATTTCTATATATAGTGATCTGTAGACTGATCATTGACAAATACATTCATACATGGGTATAACATGCCATTGGATAAATAATGAATGTATAGATTACCCTACATCACATTTATTTTTGGTTGAATGAATAAATATTATTGGTATATTGCATGATAGTGAGGACAATATTGTTTTGAACATTGCCATTGTTGCCATGAAACGAAAATGATGTATTTATTATAAAAAAAAATTCCATTTATTTATCTTGTTATGCTTTTTTTTTTTTATCCTAGATGTAAAATAGATGGTTTAAATGATTATTTGACTAGTTATTATGAATGTATATATTTTAACCATGAAGATCCTGATTATATTGATATTTCTGTAGTAATTAGTGAAGTTCGAAGTTTCATAATGAATTTGTATAATGAGTATAATACTGAAGGACGATCAGTCGACCAATCTTCTAGTCAAATTAAGACTAAGCCAGTTAAGATTAGTATGGATGATCGCATATTAATGCAAAAGTAGAGAAAACCTAGAGGATCCACTGTAAGGATGACAGAAAAGTCCGGATCCGGACTGGCCAGGCCGAGTCATAGATTTAGAAGCCCGGGCCCGGCCCGACCCGGGCTTAAACAAAAAAAAAATTTCTTTACTCTTCAGAAGAAAATTAGTTAGTCGGCCCTAGCATCATGATTCCCAAGGCCAAAATTAGCTATCTTCTCTCAAGCTCGTCTCTTCTTCTCTCGGTCTCATCTTTTCTCAGTTCTCTCGGTCTCTCATCTCACGACTCACGAGTCACGCCACTCACTCAACTCTAACCTCTCGGTAATTTAATCCAGACTTCAGAATCAGTCACTCACTGTCGCCCCTGGGTCTTCTTCAACCTTCATCATTTTCAGACTCAGTTACTCAATTTCGAATCCAGGTGCTCCACTAATCACTTTCGATGTAGTTGATAACTTGATATTGCTTAATTGATTAATTTGATTTGCATGTGATAGGTTTGTTAGGTTTTTATTTTTTGTAAATTTTTGTTAGGTTTATGTTTTTAGTAACTCAATTTCGGTTTCATTTTCATGTGATATAGGTTGGGACATTTTGTTAATAAATTGTTCAAATTATTTCTATTTCTGGTTAGGTTTTTATTTTGGGATATTTTGTTAATAAATTGTTATAAATTATTTAAGTTTCTGTTAGCTGGGTTGTTGATGAAAAACTTCGTTTACAATGTAATGACTGAACTGAACTGTAAATGTTATTGTTGATTCAAAATTTTATCTCAAAATTTGTTATGTCTAACTTAAAGAATCTACGCCTATTCGACCAAATTCCCTTGTTTTTCTTAACGGCCTTGAAGATGTACGCCCGAATAGTGATGAAGAAAATGAGGTCGTTGATGTTGATGAGGGAAAAATAGCCGAAGATAGTAACAAAAGAAATGTGGTAGCATTAGAAAATATGGACAATAAGAGACGAACAACATCAAAATATTGGGATCATTTTACGAAGGTTACTGTTGATGGGAATTCAAAGGCAAAATGTAATCATTGTGCAAAGTTATTGAGTTGTATTTCTGAAAAAGAACCAGTCACTTAAATAGACATATGAATAAATATTTTACTAAAAGACAACCTCAGTTTGAAGATACAGTTCAAAAAATTCTTAATGTGATAAAGTAGGAAGATGGAACGACTTCTATTGAGCTTAGATCATTTGATGTAAATGTTA
>SKCR01025121.1:0-18135 GCA_019454045.1 Zanthoxylum bungeanum
TTAACGAACCCGAGCCCGGAATATGTTTGCGGGCCCACTCGGATTTTGAATTTAAGTGGGGCCCATAACAAGTCACATCATTAGTCAAATACTTAGCTTTTGTTTGATGGAAGTTAGTAGAGATTTTTGAAGTTAACTTGTTAAACACATTACTTTGATTTATGATAGACTTTTACCAAACTTGGATTTGGTATATGTCTTTTAATTTTTTGAAAATTAAAACAAGTCAACACAACACATTTTCTCTCCTTTTTCCCTTGCAAAAACCGTGACTCTCCCTCTCTTATTTTGCTTCTCTCTTTGCCGAGAGTGATAAAAAGATTTAAGGAATTTTGTTGCAAAAATTCTCAAGTGCTAGCACACAAAGAATCATACAAAGGTGATAGGGAAACTACTCCCATGAGTTTGAAATTCAAGGATCAAGCTTGGAAGCTCAACATATATCATAGGATCTTGGAGTAACAACATAAGGAGCAAAAGTTTTGAACTCTCCGCCAACATCCAAGCCGATCAAAGTGAGTATTTCCGCTACTTCTTTGCGTATTCACACTGTTTTATGCTTAATGATCTTGGTTATTGTTCTTAAAGAACCCAATAATGGTATCAGAGCATAATTAAGCATGAAATTGAATTTAGGGTTAATCTTGATTTAAGTATTTTTGATTTGAGCATGATTTGGTCAAATTGTTTGTTTGAGTATGCTTAGACAATGTTAACTTAGAGTTATACATGATCAATTTGATGAAAAATTAATTGGATTAATTTTCCTCAATTCATGTTGCTTGGCCGAATGCAATAGGAATCCTAAGATCTTGGTGATTTTTGATTTTAAGCCATTGGATGTGTTTAAAATGTTTGGATATATTGATTTATGATTTAATTGGATTGAAATCAAAATCGGATATAAAAATCCCTTGAATTGTCGTGAGCTATTGAGAGCATGTTGGATTGATTTTGCTTCAATTTGTGTTGGACATAAGTTGATTAAATAAAGCATGATTAATTAGTGTAATTGGTGTTTTGGAAATATTAATTTAATTAATTAATTATGGCTATTACACTTTAATTAATTAAATTGTGAAATTTGGAATATTAGAATTTAATTAATTGGGCTTAAGTTGGAATTGGGCTAAAAATATTGTATTTGGGATTAATGGGCTTGGTTGGGCCAAGCTTGGTTTAGGATAATTGGTTGGATCCAATTGGGCCTAAAACCATTTCCATAAAGTCCAAATATGATAAATGGGCCTTTAAATAATTAATTCGGCATAATGGGCCAAAATTAATTTTGTGGCAAAGGGTGTTTCCTTATTGGGCTTTGGTTGCCAAAGTCCATACCTTATGAATTAATTAAAAGCCCATTGGACTTTAATTAAATTGACATTGGATGTTAATTGGGCTTTGAGACCCATAAAGATTGGATTTGGAATCCAAGTCTAAAAGGCTCATTAAAAGTGTAATTATTTAATTTGGAATTAAATAAAGAATTAGTATTGAATACAAATTAAATTGGATTTAAAATTATAGTTTGATATAATTCAAGAATACATACTTTGGGTACTCATTCTTAAACGAGTTGGACTCGCGCAAATCAAATCGTTGTTTGAACATTGGATGATCACTTTATTCAAAGATTAATTAATTGGATTAGATTGATTGAATAACATGCTTTGTGTGAATACAGGATGTGATGTATGAATAATATATATCAGATAGATATTAGATGGGTGGGGTAATTTTTGAAATTGTTGTAATAAATTTAGAATTTATTAAATTGGACCTGCGTGTCCAGCCTATTAACTCTTGACTCTTTGTATTTGTCTTCTCACCTATTCCACTCAATGTAAATGAGGTTTCTTTAGAAGTGTTATGTATTGGGTAGAAGTAGAATAGTGCTAGCCGAGGAGAGGAATGGAATAGATTTGTTCTAGGAACAAAATGTTTAATATAACCATCTGCATATCATTATTAATTTATTTATCGCGCCTTATTATGCTTTTAGAATACATGCTTAAGGGTGTATGATGAGACTTAATCAAAGATAATTAATTGATTGCCAATTATGCGAAAAACCTCAACAAATATTAAGCGATTTCCTTCCATTGAATGATTCATTCTTAAGATCCAAGATTGGCACTGGTTTGTTGGCCAAAGTCAAGACCTTTGTCCATCGCGGATGTGTTTGAATCATAAAGGCTTTATTCCATATTTCATGTCTTGTCTAAGTTGTGATTTGTTGGCCAAAATCAAGATCACTTCTTGTCCATCGACATCGATTACGAAGCTTTCCAAAGTCCATGGGTCCCGCTTAACTGGAATCATTAAGCTTGTTGTGCCAAAGCCAAGGCTTATTTGATTCAGAGGAAAAAGGTTAGGGAATATATCAGATATATTGGCACATATTAGATATATGTTTCGGACTTGGATGTCCACCTGCTGGATCTAGGATTGGATTGATGATCCAATTGATCTTAGAGATCTACCTAGTTAAATATCATACAGCTTGTTGGCCAAAGTCAAGGTTGTGTATTATTTAACGGGATCCTAGGCCACTAGGAAACTAGATTTCTCGAGTACTCAACAGAGGGTTAGAGGCTCGCCGAAAAATAGTGGGAGACAAGTATTAAATTTGCAATTTCGTTTAGATACTTGCCAATACGCGCTCATTTCATTTTTCATCATTAATTATAAATATATTAGTTGGACTAATATTTAATTGTTGTTTTAAATTAAACGGTTGGACTGTATTCAAACTACTTCATTTATAATTGAGTATATAATTGGATTATAGTAATCAATATATTTGAATTTAACAAATCAAATTATAGTTGATTATATAGTTAGACTATATTAATCATTATATTCAATAGTACCCGAAATCGTTGATTGGATAGTTGGATATTGAAATCAAGATAACTGAAAAACTAGCGTTTAAAACATAAATCCTGGGTGAAAATGTCTTTAAACGGCTCCAATTTTCAGATTGGGAATAAAATCTGAGGATAGTCTTGGGAACTAAGAAGTTACTATATTTGATAGAGCAACCTCTTGGGCCTAAGCCCGAATTTGAGAAAATAGTAGAGCATGAGCTTTGGAAGACTCATGGTGATGATAACTTTAGTACTCAATCCTTTATGCTTGATGCAATGACACTTTAATTTTGTCATAAAAAATAAGGATTAGATCATTATACCATGATGTTGAAATTAGAGATCTTCATAGATCTATTCTTAGATCTTAGAAGTACAAATTGCAAAAGAAGCTATTTCGCTCATAAATTTCAGAGAGTACATCTGTCGAGCACTAGGTGTCGCAGATGATTGCTGACATCGATTAGCTAGGTTAGCTGGGCATTACTTACGTGGTCGAGACTACCAAAGAATTGATCTTATAGTCTCTACCCGAAAGCTGGGGCAGGTTCATTATGAACCAAGAGAAAACTCTTTGAGAGTTGAAGGCTATGCTCAAGGAGGCAGAGCCAGAGCTTCTAAAAGGGGCAAAGGCAAAATCATCACAGTCTTCTGGGAAGACAAAAGAACATATCCCAAGATGTCTGCCTAAAATGTGGCAAACGGGGTCACTGAATCGTGACTGCCATATGGACAAGGTAGACATGAAGGAAGTGAAGGCAGTGAAAGGCTCTGGCTTCAAGCATGTTTGTCATAAACATGTTCACTACTGGTTTCAAAATTGGATTTTTGATACTAAGTATTGTACATAAATATGTACTGATGTGCATAATCTACTGATTAGCAGGAGACTGACTTCAGTTGAGATCTACCTGCGAGTCGAAAATGGGACGAGAGACATTGTTTTAACCGTAGAATCCTAAGTTTAGGAACTACCCTTTGAGTATGTACTTAAATTAGGAAACTGTTATAATGTACCTAGTTTGACTAAAAACATTATCTCTATATCTAAGTTTAACCTGTTGCGGGTATACCTTTATATTCTAGAACACTAAGTGTTTTATTTTATAAAGATGATATTGAGATAAGCACATTAGATGTGAACAACAGTATTTATATTTAGAATATAAATGAATCTCATATGTATGACATGACAAACAAATAGCTCAAACTGAATTAATCAGATGAGACTTATTTGTGGCATTGTTGTCTGGGACAAACTAACAAGACTCGTACATCCACACTTTCGAAGAGTGGGTACTAGGACGGATTTGATTCTAATCAAATAATGTCTACGAATCTAGTTTATTAGGCAAAGTGCCTAAGACACATTTTACTTGGTAAAAGTGCAAGTGCCACCGATCTGTTAACCCTCGTTCATAGTGACGTAAGTGGCCCCATGTCTAGCTAGGCTAGAGGTGGATATGAATACTTCGTAACCTTTACAGATGTGGCATCGTGTTATGGTTATATGTTTCTTGTTAAACATAAATCGGAAACTTTTGATAAATTCAAAGATTTTCGACACGAAGTAGACTGACAAACCGGCTAAAGTATTAAACTGTCACGGTGAGACCGTGGTAGAAAATACTTAAGCAATAAGTTTCTCGACTATTTGAAAGAGTATAGTATTCTTTCATAGTGGACTCCTATCGGAACACCTCAATTTGACGGTGTGTCCGAACAGAGAAACCGAACTTCGTTGGATATGGTAAGGTTAATGATGAGTCGCTCTGAGCTACCATTTTCCTTCTAAGGATACACATAAAATAGTACAATACTTATTTTGAATAAGGTTCCATAAAAATCTGTTAGACAGGCTTCATATTAGATATGAACAGGAAAGAAACTGGGTTTTCTCATTCCTGAAGATTTGGGAATGCTAGGCATATGTTTGGATGATACCAAACTAAAACCCAAATCGGATAAGTGCCTAATTTGTGGGTTATCCTAGGGAAACCAAAGTATAGTACTTATACAACTCACAAGAGAACAATGTAATTGTTGCTCTCCATGCGGTTTTACTAAAAGGAATACCTATATGCAGTGGTAAGTGGGAGGAAAGTAAAACTCGATGAAAATCGGAGTAATACCGTTTCAGGCACCGATTCCTTAATGGAACTCAAACAGTTCATCAGGGATGAAACTGCACCAATAATCTTCGAATAAACAAGAGCCGCGTAAGATAGAGAGAGTCATAAAACAACCTGGGAGGTATGGATTTATGATCTCACCTCATATAGATGTCAATCTTATTGAGTAAGACAAACCGACTACGTATGAGGAAGTGATACAAGGTATCGACTCCTTTTATGGAAAAGTGCCATGAAGTCTGAAATGGATTCCATGTATACCAAACAAGTTTGGACACTGGTTGATGTATCGAAAGGCATTGTGCCTATTGGTACTATATGAGTCTTCAAGGAAGACGAACATGGATGGCAACATACAAACGTACAAAGATAGGCTTGTAGCGAAAAGGTATCGTTATCAACATTGTGTCGATTATGACGAAACCTTTTACTCGTTGCCATGATTAAATCCATTTTGATAATGCTTGCTAATGCTGCATGTTTCATTTATAAAATATGGCAGCTGAACGTCAAAATCGCTTTCCTTAAACGGAAATCTTTTGGAGGATGTTTTCAACATCCTGACGATTTTGTCGTACCAAAACATGCAAACGAGGTTTGTAAGTTAATTCGATCCATTTATGGATTGAAGCAAGCATTGCGTTCTTGGAACCAGCATTTTGATGTAATCATAATAGTATATGATTTAATTCAAAACAAAGATGATTCTTGTGTATATAAGAAGGTTAGTGGGAGCGCACTAATAGTGATTGTCCTATATAATGATGACATGTCATTTCTTGGAAATGACATTCCCATAATACAATCGGTGAAAGCTTGGCTTTCATGAAAAATTCTCTGTAAACTACTTGGGAGAGACAACCTTTATTCTAGGAATAAGGATCTACTGGGATAGATCTAAAAGTTGTTGGCAATCTCCGAGAACTCGTACATTGAAATATATGTACGTGACCTGGTGTCTCATATGCTTTGAGCATATGGAGTCACAATCAGGCCAATCCAAGTGATGGTCACTGGATTGATGTTAAGAACATCTTTAAGTATCTTAGACGAACTAAGGATGCTTTCTTAAGCTATGGAGAATGAGAACTTGAAGTGACTGGGTTCACCGTTGTAAGTTTCCAAACCGATAAAGACGACTTTAGGTCTCAATAAGGGTACTATATAGTTTGAATAACGGAACAGTGAGCTGGAAATCTTCCAAGCAAGATACTGTTGCCGAATAAACAACACAAGCAGAATATTGTTGCAGTTGAGGCAGCAAAAGAAGCATTTTGGATATATATAATCCTAATTAGATTAGGTATAGTTCTGTTAGCGGATGAGCTGGGCTACAACACAGGCTAAAGAATTAATGGTCTCATCAAAAATCCAAATATGTACTTCAGTTATTTCATCTGATTCGTCGGATCATACATCGTGACGATGTGATGATCGAATAAATCGCATCAGATGATAACCTTGCAAATCCGCTGACGAAAGCAGTTTCTCAGCAGAAGTTTGAGCGACCCGTACATAGTGGGAGATTGTTGGACAATTATGACCTTTAGCATCACTATTTGTACAGAACATGGTGTTGTTGTACAAATTAACTATGTGATAGAGGAAATTGCTCTTTTATCATTTGTAATTGGAATACCCGGATATATAAATGATAAAAGTCCATATGATTAGTTCCGGATTAATAAGATATGAGACAGTATTAATCCACTAAGGTTTAATCATTAAAATATCCCTAATCGTAGTATTATCGAGATTTGACATCGATAATGTGGAATAGACTAGTATTGCACTTGTGCGCATTGTGGGAGCATAACGGTATAGTTCTCATATATTTAAGTATTGGATACTTATGCAAGTGTGATAGGAGGTTGTGTTTACCGATGGTACGGGAACAGCTTCGTTCTGGATAGACCCCTCGGAATCTCATTGGTAGTATGATTATGTGTCTATGGGAGTCCGAATCAGGGTATGTGTATTTGGTCTTAACCTGATACTTTCATCGCTAATACTTGCAACAATCAATATACTTTGGTTTTGGTCGTTCAGGGTTTTAACAGGTTCCGTGTATGCCTTTTCTGGGTATATTGAGAATCGTAGCGTATTGGCTGTGATGTCAATATGGAAGTATCACTTCAGTCATATGAAGATGATGATCATGTAGGATACGGAACTAGTACTCTTATGTACTGCAGTCATCGGGATAATATGACTAGGTCAAGCTTATCTGATTATAGAGACTAGTTAACAGAGATATGATATATGCTTCGTACGGGGTAGACACAATTCCAGCCCCAGGCCTAGCATGTGACATCCGATACTGGATCGCAATACGCAATACTATATATACTACGCCTGACATAGATTACATTTTCCTTAAAAGAAAATTTCTGGAGAATTGGGTAGGCATGGTGCTTTGCTAGAAGCCAACCATGTCTTGTAAATCGGTAAGAACGTGGTACTTGGTACGCACGTATTCGGATACTCCGATGACCGGATTTATTACCAAAATATCCAGGGATCTCATGGGTCGCTTCCCGAAGATTCACCGATGACGTATGACTCGAACAAAATTAATCTGAGATTAATTATTAGAGATAGAAAATTAATCTAGGATTAATTACGATAAGAATTTATTTGGGATAAAATTCAAATAGAATAGAGAGAATAATAAATTGGAATTAATCGATTAAAATAATATATTCGATATATTAAATGAAATTAGATTTCATAACGGAATTAAAATTGGATTTTAATTCGGGCGAACGAATTAATTTAGAATTAATTTGCGAGCGACTTTAATAGTAATTTTGCTAGGCATAATTATTTAATTAAATTTGATTTAATTACGTCGTAACGGAAAATTCGTTAATTCGGAATTAACGAACCCGAGCCCAGAATGTGTTTGCGAGCCCACTCAAATTTTGAATTAAAGTGGGGCCCACAAGTCACATCAATAGTCAATTGTTACTTTATGGTGATAGAAGTTGGTGGTTGCTTATTTTACACTCTTGTCATTTTGGAATGACTTTTACCAACTTTAGATTTTGGTAATTGATAATTGTTTTTGGAAATCAATTACATATTACACAAAACTAAGAAAAAATCACCTCTCTCTCTCCTCTCATGCCTTGGGCGTGAACTTCATCATCTTCCTCTTTTCTCTTGGCTTGGCCGAGAGTCACACAAAGACAAGGGGAAATTTTGTTGCAAAAATTCTCCATTGCTAGCACATCAAATGAGTCATACAAAGGTATTAGGGACACTAATCCATGAGTTTGGAATTCAAGGACAAGCTTGGAAGCTCAACATACATTAAGAGGATCTTGGAGAAACTTCCATGGAAGAAAAGTTTTGAACTCTCCACCTACATCAATTCCGATCATTGTAAGTATTTCCGCTACTTCTTTACGTATTCACATTATTTCATGCTTGATGATCTTGGTTAAAGTTCTTAGAGAACCCAACAATGGTATCAGAGCCATAAATTGAGCTTGAAATGAATTAGGGTTCATAGACTTTAATTTGGGGCTTTTATGATTTATGTATGATTTCTTCAATTGAAGTTTTGGTTGAGCTTGGATGATGTTTAATTTAATTTGTACATCTTAGGAATTGAGAAAAATGAATTGGATAATTTTTCCATAATTCCTTACGAGCAGATACAATTCCAGCCTCAGGCCTAGCATGTGACATCTGATACTGGATCGCAATACGCAATACTATGTATACTACGCCTGACATAGATTATATATTCCTTAAAAGAATATTTCTGGAGAATTGGGTAGGCACGGTGCTTTGCTAGAAGTCAACCATGTCTTGTAAATCAGTAAGAACGTGGTACCGGGTACGCACGTGTTCGGATATTCCGACAACCCAATTTACTGCCAACATATCCAAGGATCTCATGGGTCGCTTCCCGAAGATTCACCGATGACGTATGACTCGAACATAATTAATCTGGGATTAATTGGAAGAGAGAGAATAATTCATCTAAGATTAATTACGGAGAATTCTATCTGGGTTAAAATTCAATTAATAGAGAGAGATCGATTAATTTGAAATTAATCGATAAAATAATATATTCGATATATTAAATGAAATTAGATTTCATAACGGAATTAAAATTGGATTATAATTATGGCGAACAAATTAATTTAGAATTAACTCGCGAGCGACTTTAATAGTAATTTTGCTAGGCATTATTATTTAATTAAATTTGATTTAATTACGTCGTAATGGAAAATTCGTTAATTCGAAATTAACGAACCCGAGCCCGGAATGTGTTTGCGGGCCCACTCGGATTTTGAATTAAAGTGGGGCCCACAAGTCACATCAATTAGTCAACTTTATTACTTTATGGTGATAGAAGTTGGTGGTTGCTTATTTTACACTCTTTGTCATTTTGGAATGACTTTTATCAACTTTATATTTTGGTAATTGATAATTGTTTTTGGAAATCAATTACATATTACACAAAAATAAGAAAAATCACTCTCTCTCCTCTCCATGCCTTGGGCGTGAACTTCATCATCTTCCTCTTTTCTCTTGGCTTGGCCGAGAGTCACACAAAGACAATGGGAAATTTTGTTGCAAAAATTCTCCATTGCTAGCACAACAAAGGAGTTATACAAAGGTGTTATGGACACTAATCCATGAGTTTGGAATTCAAGGACAAGCTTGGAAGCTCAACATACATCAAGAGGAGCTTGGAGCAACTTCCATGGAGAAAAGTTTTGAACTCTCTACCTACATCCATTCCGATCATTGTAAGTATTTCCACTACTTCTTTGCGTATTCACATTATTTCATGCTTGATGATCTTGGTTATAGTTCTTAGAGAACCCAACATCTAGTTATATTTTTCAGTTCATATTAAGAATTAAGGTCTAACATTTTCTCCCACTTGATCTAGTGCCAAATTTGATGATATCCAATACTCATCACCTCTACATGTCTATCATATAGTCTCCGAGCTAAGGCCTTCGTAAACAGGTCTGCTATATTTTCCTCTCCATATATCTTACATATGGCAACATCTCATCGACTGATATTCTTAAGAATAATGTGGTACTTTCGCTCCATATTGTTCGACTTCCGATGCGCTCTCAGTTTTTTTTCCTGTGTAACGGAACCACTATTATCACAGAATAACGGGATCGAATCTTCGATGTTTGGGATAACTTTTAATTTGGTGATAAATTTTCTAATCCATACAGCCTCTTTTGCAGAATATGATGCCGCAAGATATTCCACCTCAGTGGTGGAATTAGTTTTTGATCCTTCTTTGGAACACTTATAACTAACTGCAGTATTATAAGAGTGAATACAAAACTTGAGGTAGACTTTCTATCATCAGGATCTGACTGAAAATCAGAATATGTATATCCTCTTATCTATAAATCATTTTCTCCATAAATAAGAAACTTACCCTACAAAACTTTCTCTAGTGACTGAAACTACCTAATTTTCCTAGGTTCAAACTTGTCTTAACACAATCACAATAACTACTTATTGCAACCAAAACAACCTTCCAGCAAAGCCTAAACCCAAAATTTCTAATTACTCATTAAATTTCATAACAACCCATACAAATTCATCTCATATCTATCAACTATACATTGGCCTAACAAAATTCAAATGTTAATACTAAGCTAATAAATCAAAAGTAGTAGGTGGACAAGCTTCATTACCTTAAAGAAATAGAGGAATCAAGGACCCATAATTTATTCCCAAGATTCGGCAAAGAGAGGAAATGGGTGTGGCCACGTCAGGTAGGTTGTGCGAAATTTTGATGCCATCGAGTTGTGAAGTAACAAAACCCAGTTCTGAAGAGACTTCTTTGGTCTTCAGAGACAGACGTGGACGGCAGAATGATAGATTTGAAGCGTTTGAAAAATAGATTACAGCAGAGGAGAGATGTAAGCAAATTAGGGATTTAAGGGACATTTAGAGTCGAAAAACTATGTTTTTAGCATCAACTATTTTAACGCTAAAACATTGGCGCTATTAGGGTAATTCTTTTAGGGAAATTTAATTTTTTACATTTAGCATCAAAAACCTATATCGACACTAAAAGTCTAACATATAACGTCGAATAACTTATTTCGACACTAAATGTTAGACTTAAAAATAATAATAATGACAACAACAACCATTCAACCATGATATAATAATAATTCAAAACAACAACAACAACCATTCATCCATGATGATAATAATAATTCAAAACAACAACAACAATCATTCATCCATGATGACAATAATTCAAAACAGAAATAAAAACTATTCATCCATGATGATAATAATAATTCAAAACAACAACAACAACCATTCATCCATAATGATAATAATAATTCAAAGCAACAACAATAACCATTCATCCATGATGATAATAATTCAAAACAACAACAACAACAACCATTCATCCATGATGATAATAATAATTCAAAACAACAACAACAACCATTCATCCATGATGATAATAATTCAAAACAACAATATCCATCCATTATAATAATAAAAATTATTCATCCATCACATCATATAGTAACTAGATTAGTCACTATTATCTTCGTTATTTAAGGATTCATGACTAGACTCGAACTCATCTTCAGTTTCGAATTCTTCTTCATTTAATGCTTCCACGCTAATTTGAGAATGAGAAATTATCACAACATTTGTATTTCCAAAGTATATAATATGTATGTTTTCTAAATGAATTTTCAAGGCAATGTATTAAACTCTTTAGTTTTTAGAAAGTTTATATTTTTCTATAATAGTATGGATCGAATATTGATTATGTTGAAATCATGAGTTTGTCATATATGAGAAATTTGCATGATTTGAGATATACCAGTATGTGTTTTAGAAATGATTTTTATCTAGGATGCACTTCGTGTACTTATACGTGCTGGATTATTTACCGTGAAACGATGTCTCATGTTGCCTGTTTTGCTCCGGATGCCAGTTATTTCCATGGGGATGTCCCATGTTGCCTGATTTGCTGTATTGTTACGAGTGTGAATAAAGATGAATGGACAACTTTATTTTTATAGAGTATTCTTGAGCAAAATGAGATTTATGATTTCAAGTAAATATTTAATATATATATATATATTGATTTACATCTTTATATATTTATTTATATTATGAAAGTCTTATTCGATCCAACTTGTTACTTGTTTATCCACGGCACTAAGCTGTGATCCATTGCACTAAACGTAAGCTTACCATTTCTTTAATTTTACAGGTTAAGCAGATTAGTAGATCATTCATTTTTCATCTACTATTTCATCATTATTTCCTGCCAGTAGAGAAAGGTTGTGCCAACAGTAGAGTGTCTTTGTTATTTTTTGGAATCATAGTTCTATAGATTCATCCTTAAGTACTATTCATCTAGATTCGTTACCTGCGTTTCAACCTACTTTTGTTCTAATTTGAAAAAATATTCAACGTGGAAGTTGTAGAGCTTGATCTCAGCTTTCTGACGATATAAAATTCACAAAAATTGGAGTTCGTATGGAAAGTAATGGTCAAAACACCATGGGATGTCCGAAGTGGAACATTGTATCATCTAGTATCGGAATCTCAAAAAATTTTCCGATTGTTCCAAAGTCATTTTGATAAGTGTGGTTTATACCCACTTATTACGGCCTTTTTTAGTTTAATGTTTTGTTATATTTCTAGATATTTAAATGTCTTTTATAGTTTATTTCATGTTTTATTTGTAGGAGCATTAATACATGGATCTGGGAACAATTGCATGTGTTTTGGGAATTTTCGAGAGCAACGGAAGCAATGAGCCAATCACCAAGCGCCGCAGCGCCTAAACCCAGTCAAAAGACCGAGACCAAGGCGCCTAGGCACCATAATTGCCCACTTAAATGCACAAGCGCCAAGGCGCTTATTGGAGATCAAAAGCACAATGGCGCCATGGTGCTGTTTATTGAATTTCATGTGGCGCCATGGTGCCATTTGAAGGAATAAATCATGCACCATGGCGCCACTTGCCCAATTAACCAAAGGCGCCATGGCGCCTCCAACATGCTCAGTCCCATACATTTTACCGAGGGTTCGGCGCCGTGGCGCCAATTTAATGGAGCCACGGCGCTGCGGGTGCAATGTATCAGATACGTTCCGGGAATTAATTTTTAGGGTTTCTAATATCCCTAATAATACCCAATGACTCCCAGTCTCCACTATAAATATAACAGTTCGTCCAGAATTAAAAGGGGAGGCTAATACAGAGCATAAAATACAGAAACATATATTTTTAGAGATCCAAGGAGAAGATTGAAGAGCAACAAGAAGAGATTAAGGCGGTGACGTCCGAGGAGGAAGAGATTCAATTCGGGTTTTATCATTTTATTTCTTTCTTAAAACTCTAATGATTTCCATTAGATTCATGGCCTGTTTATTATTATTTTTATCTATTGTCATGAACTAAACTCCTTAATTCTGGAGAATGATGTAATATATGCTTGAACCTTGTATTGTGTTTATCAATTTTGTGATGAAGTTTTATTCAGTTTATTTATATTCTTTTGAGTTTAATGCTTCTTGATTGTTGGCCACAATTTGAGATGATGAATGTTTAGAATCTATCACTCGAGAGAGGGGATTTTGAATAGATCTAGAGAATATGACCTAGGATTTTATAGAGTTCGAGAGAATCTGTAATCCTTTGAAGTCGTTAAAAGAGAATCACAAAGCGTAATGAGTTGTTAACTATTGGATTTTTATAGAGATATCGAAGTCTGTAGTTGATGATATTTTCACTCGGCACTCGAGAGAGGGAGTGAATATTTTAGGAGTCTTGACTTATAAACAATATAACTGAACAAAGAATAGTTGGCATGACAAATACATAGGCGACAACTAGGTGAAATCAGGATCCAGAATCTCTATCGTATTAGTTCCTCCTATCAAATTATTTTTATATTTATTTATTTACTTATTAAAATCTTTATTATTTGTTGTCTAAATAAAGTTAGGATTATCAATTTTAGTACTTAATGCGAGTTAACGCAATCCCTGTGGGTTCGACACTCTTTCACTGATTTATACTAAAACTTGACACCATACACTTGCGGTACGATATAAAAATATCACAACAAGTTTTGGCGCCGTTGCCGGGGATTGTTTGTTTAATTCACAGTAATACTACTACCAAGTAATTTTAGCTTTAATTTAGAATTTTATTTTTATTTTTTATTTTTTATTTATTATTTTTATTTCCTTTATTTTTGTCTTAAGTTTTATTTTTGTTTTTATTTCTTATTTTTTATTTTTATTTTTGTTTTATTTTTTTCTTACGAGGTGAGTTTGAAAAGAAGCAATGGCAGATCCTGTTAATGCACTGATAGCTCAAGTATCGTCCCCCACGACTCATCTAGCAATATTGACAAATCAAATAGGCCAACCGTCTATTGAAGCTGCTTCTGCTAATGGAATGCTTTTATCCAACAGAGGAGCAGGATTTGAACAAGTACAATATGTGAACAATCGGAACTTCAACAACTATAGAGGCAGTCTTATGCCTAATTATTATCATCAGAATTTTTCATATGCTGATATGGAAAACATTTTGCAACCTCCTCATGGCTTCAATTATCCAAGAGCTGAGCAGAAACCTTCCTTAGAAGACCTCATGAGCACGTTTGTAGCTACAGCTTCAGAGAGGTTTGAGAAGAATGAGTCAAGGCTGGATAACATCGAAACACGAATGGGCAATATAGAGGCAAATATGAAATCTATAGAAGCGCAAATTGGGTTGCTTGTTCCTTCTATAGCCAATCAACATACATGGGTGTTTCCGAGTGATACTGAAGTCAACCCCAAAGAGCTATGTCAAATCAGAACCTGTAGGAGTGGAAAAGAGTTTAGAGACACCTCTCAGGACTTAGGCAGTAAAGAAAATGAAATGATATTTCATGAGGAAACAGTAACAGAAGAAGAAAATAAAGGTGAATTGATAATGAGAGGTCAAGATGAAGAAGTCACCTTCAGTGTTTTCAGGGCCACGCCGAGTTCTCAAGGTGATGCAGACTGTCACAGATTAGATACAGTAGAAAAGGGAGTTGAAACCAGACATGGTAAATCAGTATTTCAACAGCCTATGAGCATAATGCAGCCATGCATAAAGGAAGATTCTCTGCAGCTAAACTCGAAACCACACTCCCAAAGGGCCGTAAAAATAGGAAAAGAAAGGTCAGTTCTCACTTAGAGATAATTCCTGGAAGATTAAAAAACCGAGCCAATTTTGCCGAATGTGCAGTCCAGAATTTCCAATTGAGGGGAAATCTACATATCCTAGGGGATCATCTATGGATAAATTACCACAGCCTGCCAAGCTGTCTTTTTCATGTCATAAGAACCGGTGGATACCAAAGAGAAGCAATGAATTATTACCCGGTTCATTACGTTTAAGCCACCATGACCATTTGGGTGGTTGCGTCTGGCTGAAGACGTTAAACTTAGCGCTAGCGGGGAGGCAACCCTTGCATTTCTTTATTATTATTTTCTCTATTTTTAATTTTAATTTTAATTTTATTTTATTGTGTGCTATTTGTTTATTTATTTGTTTTGCATGCAATTTATGCAGGTAGCACGAGACACACAACAACGCCCGCGCAACCAAATTCTAATCAGCATGAGCCTGATCAACTTCATGCACGGTAGTGTTGTTCCTCACTCATATTCTTTATATTTATTTTACATTAGGACAATGCAAGTTTTAAGTTTGGGGGTGTGCATGTTGTTTACTACTTGCTATTTAGTTGTTTAAAAAAAAAAAATTTTTGTTTATGTCCTAGATAGTAAAGCATAAATCCTGTGATGATATTGTTTGTTTATGAGTGAAATTTTAGAAACGATAAGTGCCCAATTTACTTTTATCTGATGCCTTGAATAATTGATCTATATTAGACTCACAAGCACTCAAAATTAGGTTTTTAGCAGTGAAAACTTAAGTAGTTGACAAAGGTGACTAGTTGAAGAAATTGCATGTCGATGAATGACCATTTGCTTAGATATCTATCTTGATTTGCTAGTGTTATGAACTGTGTGTATAGCTAAAAAGAAAAATGTCTCTAAAGAAGAAAATAAACCACCTATAACCGATAAGCGTGAAGCTATCCATGGGCGAGTATTAGGACCACCATGAGGAGAAATGCTACCTTAAAGGGTAGGTGAGTTGAAAGAAACAAAAAGTGCAAAAAAAAGAAAGCAAAAAAGAACAGAGAAAATAAGAGAAAATCATACCATACTGAGCACAAAATAAAGCAATTACAGAGCATAATTGAGATATCTAGGTTGGTTTGACCCATCGATTCTAATTTCTAAGCGAAATCATTGAGTTGACTTACTTATGAATCAAGCTGTGACCGAACCTTCAGACACACACATCGTGAGTCTAGCTTGGATAATTTATTCAAGAATTTGGATTCGAGTTGTAATTGCGTACTTTGAAGGTTCTCTAATTTCATTTATAAGCTTTCTTTAAGGATAATTTATGTGCAACTATGGGACTATATTTTGTTAATTTTTATATTTTTGCATGATTGTGTGTGAATGACGTTTGTGGGTATCGTCTCACGAGACTATAACTCGTCCACTAGGGCCGCCTAGGGGTTTAAAGGTTTGTTGCATATGCTAAATGCAATCGTGATCCCTACGAAAGTGGCTTAGTTAATTTAGTTATTTTTATTTGTTTATTTGAATTTTGTTTTTATTTTATATTTTGCTCGGGACTAGCAAAATCTTAAGTTTGGGGGTGTTTAATAAGTGTGGTTTATACCCACTTATTACGGCCTTTTTAGTTTAATGTTTTGTTATATTTCGAGATATTTAAATGTCTTTTATAGTTTATATCATGTTTTATTTGTAGGAGCATTAATACATGGATCTGGGAACAATTGCACGTGTTTTGGGAATTTTCGAGAGCAACGGAAGCAATGAGCCAATCACCAAGCGCCGCAGCGCCTAAACCCAGTCAAAAGACCGAGACCAAGGCGCCATAATTGCCCACTTAAATGCACAGGCGCCAAGGCGCTTATTGGAGATCAAAAGCACAATGGTGCCATGCACCTGTTTATTGAAATTCATGTGGCCCATGGTGCCACTTGAAGAATAAATCATGGCGCCATGGCGCCACTTGCCCAATTAACCAAAGGCGCCATGGCGCCTCCAACATGCTCAAGTCCCATACATTTTACCGAGGGTTCGGCGCCATGGCGCCAATTTAATGGAGCCCGACGGCGCTGCGGGTGCAATGTATCAAATACATTCCGGGAATTAATTTTTAGGGTTTCTAATATCCCTAATAATACCCAATGACTCCCAGCCTCCACTATAAATATAACAGTTCGTCCAGAATTAAAAGGGAGGCTAATACAGAGCATAAAATACAGAAACACATATTTTTAGAGATCCAAGGAGAGGATTGAAGAGCAACAAGAAGAGATTAAGACGGTGACGTCCGAGGAGGAAGAGATTCAATTCGGGTTTTATCATCTTATTTCTTTCTTAAAACTCTAATGATTTCCATTAGATTATGGCCTGTTTATTATTATTTTTATCTATTGTCATGAACTAAACTCCTTAATTCTGGAGACTGATGTAATATATGTTTGAACCTTGTATTGTGTTTATCAATTTTGTGATGAAGTTTTATTCATTTTATTTATATTCTTTTGAGTTTAATGCTTCTTGATTGCTGGCCACAATTGAGATGATAATGTTTAGAATCTATCACTCGAGAGAGGGGATTTTGAATAGATCTAGAGAATATGACCTAGGATTTTATAGAGTTCGAGAGAATCTGTAATCCTTTGAAGTCGTTAAAAGAGATCACAAAGCGTAATGAGTTGTTAACTATTGGATTTTTATAGAGATATCGAAGTCTGTAGTTGATGATATTTTCACTCGAACTCGAGAGAGGGAGTGAATATTTTAGGAGTCTTGACTTATAAACAATATAACTGAACAAAGAATAGTTGGCATGACAAATACATAGGCGACAGCTAGGTGAAATCAGGATCCAGAATCTCTATCATATTAGTTCCTCCTATCAAATTATTTTTATATTATTTATTTACTTATTAAAATCTTTATTATTTGTTGTCTAAATA
>SKCR01025122.1:0-18277 GCA_019454045.1 Zanthoxylum bungeanum
CCAAAAAGGCACGCAAAACATGATTCATGGGCACATAAAGGTGCTAGAGGCATTTGTAAGCCCAAATGGCATCATAAGCCACTCATATAGCCATATTTAGTTTTAAAGGCAATCTTCCCTTCATCCTCTTCCCGCATCCTAATATGATGATACCCACTTTTAAGGTCAATTTTTGAAAAAATACAAGATCCATATAATTCATCCAACATATCATCTAATCTAGGGATAAGGTGGCGATACTTTACAATGATATTATTGACTGCTTGAAAATCCACGCACATTCTCCATGTACAATCTTTCTTTGGGACTAACAGGACTAGAACTGTGCATGGATTCATGCTCTCACGTACGTACCCTTTGCTCATCAACTCCTCCACTTGCTTTTAGAGCTCCTTAGTTTCCTCATGATTGTTGTGACCACCCTTAGAATGAAGTCGATCTGATGCTCAATACCTCGAATTAGTGGTTAACCATGAGGTATCTCCTCTGCAAACACATCATCGTAATCCTGGAATAAAGAAGTAAACACACTAGGCAAAACAGTGTCAGGGTTAGTGTCATCAGAACTCAGAAGAGTTTCTCTATACAGAAGAAGGATCATCACTTTATTCTTGGCATACTCTCTCCTCAATTCTCCATTTTTAGCAAAGAAACTATTTTTCATTCTACCCACACTCTCATTATTTTGTGCACGCTCATTGTTTCTCTCGCTCACTCCCCTGGAAATGTTAACCTCATCCCCTCGACTCTCATCCTCGATCTCGCCCACGGGTGTTTGCGCTCTAGAAGCTTGGAGCTTCATTTGATCTTCAAAGACTTCCTATGGCGTCAATAGAACAAGTGTAACCTTTCTTCCATCTTGCTCGAAATAATATATGTTACGAAACCCATCATGCATCACTCTCATGTCAAACTGCCAATGACACCCTAGTAACAAATGTCCAGCTTGCATTGGGACTACATCACATAACACCTCATCCTTGTATTTACCAATAGTGATATGTAATTTCATGGCCTGGGTATTTAAAGCACGGCGGGTCACAATGGACTCCCACTTGAATGCATACTCAACCCCTTCTTCATCAATGGCAACCTCCAACTCGGGCACCTCCTCCACAACATCCTCACCATCTGAAATTACCTCACCATCACCCCCATATACATGGTCCTTCTATTAGGGCATTGTGATGCTATATAGCCACTTCCTAGACATTTAAAACATTTAAGGTCACGACTCCTATTTGGTGGGGTATCGAATTTTGGTTTAGGCCTGGTGGTGACATCTTCCATTGGCTTTGGAGCCTCTTATCTAAACCTAAATGTGGTGGCATCCCTGTCATTATCTCCCCATTTCGGCTTCCATGTATTGGTTGGACCCGAATTGCCCCTTAATGTAGTTTTTCGCTTGAGTTGGCGTTCCACTTTCATTGCCATATGTACCATGTCCTCTAATTCCATGTAATGTTGCAGTTCCACTACATTTACAATCTCCCTATTCAGCCTACTTAGAAATCATGCCATAGTCACCTCTCGGTATTCCTCGACATTGGAGTGAATCAATGCAATTTCCATATCCTTATCGTAGTCTTTGACACTCTGAAACCCCTGTGTAAGATTCTGAAGTTTATGATACAGATCTCGATAGTAATGAATCGGTAAAAACCGCTTCCTCATAATCATTTTCAATTCGACCCATGTAGTGATCGGGTGCTCTCTATTCCTCCGAATTTTTATCATCATTTGATCCCACCAGACAAGTGCATAATCGGTAAATTCAATAACCGCCAACTTAACCTTCTTCAGCTCGGAATAATTATGACAGTCAAAAATGAGCTCTAGCTTACGTTCCCACTCTAGATAAGCTTCGGGGTCACTCTTGCCTTGGAAAGAAGGGATAATCATCTTGATTTTACCCAAATCATCATCTTCCTCATTCTCATGATTCCTCCTTAACGGTCTTTCATTCCTACCTCTTCTAGGATGATATTCACCCATTTCTACCTCTGATACTCTATCAAACTCCTCATCATAATCAAACTCATTCTCGGCCTCCATCTCATCCATGTGTATAGTACGTCGCCCACCAGTCCTAGGGGGTACGTGTCCTGCCTCATTAGCTATAGTCGGCCGTGTTGGCCTATTGCTCTGTGGGGTATTGTGTCTCATCGCTTGCACCTCATCTCGAACATCCCTCATCAATCATATTCATTAAATAACCTTAGAACTAATTGTCATAAATTCATATGTTTGATCATATCAAACATCTTTAAACAATTCAAAGACTCATGATGAATTTTAAAGATACAGTTTTCAAAACTTCAAATCGAATATCTTTGAACCAATCAAAATATTCTATTCGTATTTCATCAGAAACATATTGAAAGTTCTCGAAACATTCAAGACATTCAATATGTGTTCTTTTTGAAACACGTAACTAAGTCATGACAACTCATTAACTAAGTTAAGAAGTAAAGAATATTATCCAAGGAAATTTATAATTCATTAAACTACATACATCCAATGTATTAGTTTAATAAATTTGTGGTCCAATGACGATCATTGGTTAAATGATATTTAATCACATTCCCAGAATACAATATTCATTAAATGGATAAGGATATATAGTGTGATCTTGTATCAGACCATCATTTACCATACGGAATAAGCATCTAATACTTATGTGATAAAATCTCATATAGCAGTGTTCTAAGTTATTTAGTTAATTGAATATTTTTCTTAATGTTTATCTCTTCGTTAATGACACTACTAGTCATATTAAAATATGTAACAACTGTTTATAAAGAACAAGTAATTATCCAATAGTCACAAGTTCTGCTATCAAATATCAAAACAATCATTAAACAATATTTTAAATAACTAAAAGGGAGATCTGTTATCCAATACCTATAGTTTTCATATTGTGAGAATCAATATTCTCTATACACAACTATACACATCTCATTTCTTTAGCTTTATAATTTACCTTCAACTATTCACAACAATTACAAATAATTGATTAGCAAACTGTGTCTGACACACTACCTTTAAAGGTCACTAAAATCAAGAAATGTCATTATCAGATAAACAAATACCTAATGAGGTTTTCTTAATGCCAGTCAAGAATCTCGAGAAATGAACTAATTCTAGTCAATTTTTACTGCAAAAGAAACTATTCTCTCTAGACTATTAGATCCTAAAACGAATATCTATTTAGATTACCTATCGTGACTTAAAAACTAAGTCACTGACCATCTTGATTTTTCAAGAAAATCATAACAACAGTTCCTGATGGTTTTGACTAATCTAACAATATTCAAGCCTACTCTAAATCTAGAACATATTCTAGAAATCTACAACCATAAGGAAAGTCAAAAAACATATACAAATAATATGTATGCAGTGGATTAGAAGTTTAATTCTATAAACAATATAGAATAAAGGAAACAAAAACATCAATTTTCATAATAATACACAATGCCTTAGTTATGGATTTTTAACACAGCAGTGTCTCCCACTACTTTACATAATACCGTAATCGCCAACGGAAAATGGGAATTCAATAATTAAATTGAATTCCATAGTGAGAAGTGGACCCCATAAATATATTTCGACTCAGAGCTTTGGCACGTTCTCGCCTACGTATATTCATAGGTAGACAACTCATTGTCAATCACACACACTGTGACTCCAGATTTTGGTCCTGACCATTTCTCGTTATGACAGCTTTGGCACGTTCACAAGGAGGCGTATCAAGACTTCACTTGTCTGTGTCAGACTCAAGCTACCGATGTAGTCCTGACAGCTTTGGCATGTTCAGGATTTCCACTTTCACTTGAATTTATCTCTTATCATATAAGTTCTAACGATACAAATGAACTACCATCAGCCATAACTGCACAGCTTTGGTACGATACAGCTACATCATCAGGAAATCATTTGCATCTGTACTGACAAGGCGGACCAAGAAACAAGTATTCCTAATATTAGTTACTTTAACATCTTATTTAAGCGGGGATATTCCTAAAGAGGTTCTTTACTCTACATCAAATGCCGATTTAAATCTAGATCAATTTCTCAACAGTTTAATTTTACCTTAGGAAAACATAACTTAACTAACCATTAAATCTTCATTATGTTTTCCGTTAGCGTATAACCGAAAAATTAAGAAACATCAAAATTAAATGCATGTGGAAATATAAAAATTGGATTATATATCATATATCAAGCATGACAACTGTAATGGATGAAGGATCAGACATGCTCTGATACCATTTTTGTTGGGGTTTTAGCGCGGGCGCAGGGGAAGCTCGCGGTTCGGGCGAAATCGTAACTTTAAAACAATTAAAATTACCAAATAAATTATTCAATATCCAATATGAATAATTCATTCATATTTGACCTAAACGTATTTATTCGATATCAAATAACGACATAAATAGATTAGAAACATCGCGATACTTTTACGAAAACATTTTTTCCGCAAAATGGCATAAAACATGTTTTTGGATACACAATACACACGGGGGCTGCCCAGGTCAGCCCAATAGCACTTGGGCAGTTCATGGGCTGCCCGAACAGTGACCAATTCACTGTTTGGATAGCGGACACTCGGTAATGCTGTTTTCACCGTTTTCATATATTTCAACTCTGAAACAATTTCCGGCAATTGTTCCAATGCCCACAACACATCCAATACATTTATACAACATACTTTTCATCACCAAAAATACAGAATTTCCATATCTGATTTGGTAACCAAAAATATCATTTTTCATGCTTTAAATCCAATTTTCTCAACATTAATCATATTAACATTAATATCAATCAAAGACACCACCTATGAAGAACTCAAGAACAATTCTAGGAGTTATAAGAGTGTTCATAACACTTTAGAATGGCAACAAGTCATCAAATGATAAAATTGAACTAATATTACACTAATATTATTCAATCAAACTTCACACATGTATTTAGCCTCCAAATCCATCCTCCAAATCAAAAACCATAAAATATAAAAATGAAGAAACCCTAGAACTATTATAAATATTCAAGAACAAGAAACAAGCTTTCTAAGTTTAAGATTATTGAAGATTACCTCCAAATCTTGTAATTTCTTTAAACTTTTTTCTTGAATTTCTTCACTTTCTTCCTTGTTTCTTCAAACAAATTTTTGGGTGCTTTAATGGAGATAGGTTTCAGCCATGGCTTCCAAGTGAAGGAAAAAACAAAATTTTCAACTTAAAAAACTAGGCCTTAACCGACTTTGGGGTTTAAAGAAGGGTATCTTGGTCATTTGGTCAATTAATCTAATTAATTAATTAATAATAATAATAATAACCTTTAAGTTAACAAATCCAATTTGTAAACTTTATGCTTAATAAAATCATGCCACATGTGACCAATAATAATCAAACATATTGCCTAACAATTATGTAATATTGATATAATTTAATTATCTAGATATTTAACATTTAAACATCTAAATAATTAATTAATGTTATTATTATTATATATGTATTTTATTTACATTAAATAAAAAATACATATATTAATGGCATGTATCAAAGTCTCATTTGACAAATAATTAATATGTCTCAAATCAAATTTTATATCAAATATAAATACACATTAATTATTAATTGACGGAAATGCCCCTAATGCATGTATTTCCGTTTAACTGTTTAAACGACTCGAATTAACTCATTTAATTCGGTGAAGTATTACGAATAATCTATATTATTCATAACGCGTTGCCCAAGTGCTCAACGAGTACACTTCATATTGTGGGACTCTCTAAGTTTAGGTTTATCCGTCACGAAATCCAATTTCGTGTCCATAATTCACCCACTCGTAAATTGTGACGACCACGGATAATCTCGCTAAATTATGCAAGTCGAGGTCATTGCATATATATAATCCATCTGTCATAGGCTATCAATATTATACCGGGGATATAGATAAGAACGTCAAATCCCTAAGGTATAATATAGTCGACTTTCAAATTTACGATCTTTAAATAACACTCGGAACTCGCTTCCGAAGTATACCATGGCCATGGATTTACTAGATCTCAAATACGTACATGATACATATGCCATGTATACAAGACTGACGGATTCTATCTGATACTCACAAGATATCATGAGCATCAGTCCACACTCAACGAACAGGTGGAGGTCTGACCTAAATAGATCGGTGACGTGACTGACATCAAAGTGTGGAAGATAACTCATATATCTACAGTGGTATCTCAAGTCGAAGGACCATTATGCTACTCGATTCGAGAAGATTTCTTTTGACGATGGTGTACCCTCTATTAGGAAATCTTTGGTGAGTCGTTCAATGTTTATCAAATAAACATCTACATGTCTATACGAGTCTCCCAAGACTCATGGTTCATTGGGATAAACCATCGGACCAAGTCTAGATATACAACATGTATTGGTCTTAGTGGATTTTACTAACCGACCCGTGTTAGTAAATCTTGACCCGGAACTTTATTTGATAGTATACTTTTAGTAGTGACATTTCCCAATGTCAATTACAAACTAATTTGTAACTGCGCAGTACAAAATATATTACTGGGTCTTTGTCTAATATATACATATCACTAAATTTTATAATTTCAATCTAATCATAATTAGATCGAATATGTATATAAAAGTACGACATATTACCATAATTAAGTAATATTATGGAAAAAGAAATTATTTGTATTCATGAATCGGATATAAATATGATCTAGATTGACACTCCGAACACCAACCCTAACATTATGAAGCTTTTTAAAGATCTTCAGGAATCAAGAAATTTGCTTGTCCAGATTATTTTTTTGGAGATGCTGTGGAAATGGTGGAGGTGAAGTGAATCTTTCCCGATCATTTGCTTCTTTCAATGCTATTAGGGGGAAGCTTCATCTGAATGATGGCGATGTATTCTTCTATCAATGCTATTGTCTTGTAATCTCCCAATCTTTGTTTCGTGACATAATGTCTTTCATGAATTTTACATAGTTGGGCATCTGTTCCAATGCTTCTGCAAATGGAATGTTGATATGCAACTTTTTAAAGATCTCCAAGAATCGAGTAAACTACTTGTCCAGTTTATTTTTCTGGAGACGCTGTGGAAATGGAGGAGGTGAAGTGAATCTTTCTCGATCATTTGCTTTTGCTTTTTTTTCCTCCATCTGTGACACTGTTTCACTACTTTCTTTTGGAACTTCCTCGGTGGAGTTTTGATTCCAACATCTTTGTTGATCTCAGTACCGCTTTTCAAAGTGATGGCATGATATTGTTCCTTCCCCATGTTCCTTGGATTTGGTTCTGTGTTGCTAGGAAGGGTACCTTGCGGTCTGTAACTCTGACCATTGGCCAGTTGTCCTATTTTATTTTCCAGTGCCTTTATAGAAGTAGTTATACTTTGATTCAATGCTGATTGGGCTTGAAATATAGCTTTATTTGATGCTGCTTGATTTTGAATTAATGCTGCTTGATTTTGAAACATAGCATCATATTTGGCTTCTTGCTTTTTCATCTCGGCAAGCAAATCTTCTATTTCTGGCTTCTTCTCATACTCTTGGCTTTGAATTTTCTGTTGGAATCTTGATAGTGGATTGTTCATTTTCCCTAAATTATTGTTCCATGCGAAATTGGGATGATTCCTCCACCCTGGGTTGTAGGTGTTGGAATATGGATTGTTCCCCTATATGTTGAAATTAATTACATAGTTGTGGGACACAGAAACTGGGCGACGCATGATGTTCCCAGGCTCGCGCCCGGTTGGGAGTACGGAGTAGCCCGCGGGGGACTAAATCAGAGAATAATGGATTCGCCACCCGGTGTGAACCGGGACAAAGATTTAAGGCCGCACTCACCCCTCGCAAGGGAAGACCTCAAACTGTTGGGTTCGGAATGGTCCCTTACTTATGCCACTTGTAATGAAATGATTTGTGCAATAATTTAACCAAGCCTAAGCAACATTTATTTCCAAGGAGTATTCTACTTTTAAGTTCACATGCATGAAAGTAATTATCATAACGGCAAACATGCAATAGCATACAGTAATCTCATGAACATGTTTCGATCATATAATGCGGAAAACAAAGAACAACCTAAACATAATGCAAATTCCAAACGCAAAATAAAGGACTAATCATGCTTGAAAATGAACAAGTAAATGGGCTAAATCATGCTTAAGAACCAAATAGCATACTAACGGCCTAATCATGCTTGAATACCATCTCATGAACACATCAAATAAATAAATGCAGGAATTCAAATAGTATGATTGATTACATGAAACAAGAGAAATCACCTAAGAAACAATTATGCATGACATGTGATGAAAATGACTCAGTTCAGTGTATACGCGTTCGTGTAGTGTTCGAAAACGCGTTCGAATGGTAAACAAAAGGTTCTCGTTCGTGTGGCGTTTGATAATATGTTCGAACGGGACCAGACCTGATGAAATAAATGCATGCGTGTTCGAGTAGCGTTCGTAAATGCGTTCGAACGGTAAACAGAAGGTTCGAGTTCGTATAGCGTTTGATAACGCGTTCGAACGGGAGCAGACAGAAAACATGCGTTCGTGCGGCGTTCTGAAATGCGTTCGAACGGGGTTACAGCAGTGACCTCCAAAATGCAGTAAACAACATGACACATACATGAACGGATGAATAGATGACACCTAATAAATAATAGTGGGCTACAAGGCGCGGCAAAGCATCGTGGTAAAGGATTTTAACCCCTCGAAATGGAGGACCTTTAATCCAACTTACTAAGCCCATGCGCTAATAAATAATACATATAAAAATAAAGACAATGATATCGGACTTCGTGTATCCGATTGAACATATCTTACATCCAATCGAATATACATTATCCGGCGCGGTGAAGCATCGTGGTAAAGGATTTTAACCTCTAAAAATAGAGGACCTTTAGTCGCACTTACTAAGCCTATGCGCAAACAACACAATACATATATAAAAGGTAAAGACAACGATATCGGACTTCGTATATCCGATTGAACATATCTTACATCCAATCGAATATACATTATCCGGCGCGGCGAAGCATCGTGGTAAAGGATTTTAACCTCTAAAAAGAGGACCTTTAATCGCACTTACTAAGCCCATGCGCAAACAACACAATACATATATAAAAGGTAAAGAAAACGATATCAGACTTCATGTGTCCGATTGAACATATCTTACATCCAATCGAATATACATTATCCGGCGCGGCAAAGCATCGTGGTAAAGGATTTTAACCTCTAAAAATAGAGGACCTTTAATCGCACTTACTAAGCCCATGCGCTTTATCTCATCATTACATAAACAAATAACATGCGGAAATCAAGTAGCGAATAATAAACAAATCAAAACAACATAAAACGAAATATGCGCCGTTTACTTACTCAAGTGGTACGTGGAGTTGTATCCCGAGTATAGATCATACTACCATCCATTCGGAATCGGCTATGAAATTTATCTCCAGGTTTCCATCCTATATACCACAAGAGGCGACACATTTTTCATTTTATTCAAGGGCCGCAACATATATCATTTTACAATTCATGCATTTTATATCTATTCAAGGGCCACAACATGCTTTACTCCACAATAATCATGCAAACGAAACTCAATAAATAATAAAAATACAACTGAAAAAATGGATGTGAAAGAATACCCTCAGGTCTAACCTTTTTCGTCGACTCTCGGACTCACGTTTCATGGTGATCGGAAGGGTGAAAGCTCCTCAACTTTTCTGGTTCACTGGTTTGCATTTTTCCTCGCTGTTTCGCTGCTCAAGCTACTGTTTTGACTCCGTTTCGTTGCTGTTTCGCTGCTATATTTCTGCTGTATTTTTGTCATTGTTTATGGTGTTTTAGGCTACTGTTTTGGGTGTTTTTAAAGTCTTTAAGTGCAGTTTTTTTAGTTATTATTTTAGGGATTAAAAGTGAAGTTTTTTAGTCACTGGTTTAGGTGATTTAGGGGCTGTTTTGGGGCTATTGTATAGGGGCTATTTTTCGGTGATGTGTGCTGCTATATAGGGGCTGTTTTTTCGGTGATGTGTGCTGCTGTATAGGGACAGTTTCGGTGATGTGTGCTGCTGTATAGGGGTTGTTTCGGTGGTGTTTCAGGTTGTTATGTTTTCGGCAACAGAGGGTGTAGGAGGAGAAGATAAATATTTGCTTGATGTATGCGTGAATCAATAGGCTTTTTTTCTTGTTGTATGCGTGTGAGTGAGAGGATGCAAGGGTTAGGAGAGGTTGGTTTTTTATAGGCAAATGGGGTAGGGCTACTCCTTGCTTGACAAGGAAATGGATTTGGCATTTAATGGGGATTTGATTTAGTGTCAAACAAGGAAATCCTAAGATTGAGGGGGGACACAATTAGTTCAATTTAGGAAGTCAATATATTTAATTTGTGTTGTTTAGGCATAATATTTGTTAAGTTAGGAATACAATATTTTTAATTAGGAATAATATTTGTTGATTGATTTTAATTAAGCATGATTTTATTTAATGTTTTATTTAATTTGGTATATTATTTAATTAATATTTTATTTAATTGGGCATGTGGGCCAAGGTGATGGGCGTGTGGGCTAGTCTTGGTAGGTTAGGTGTTGTGTTGGCTTGGTGAGTGGGTTTGGGCCAAGGTTAAATGATTTGCGTTTTTTTAGGCTAAAGGTGCTTTAAAACGGAGGTCCAACGAGTGAGCTTGGAGCTAAACAAGCGGATAAAATTTAGAAAAATACCGATTCTCTTCCGACGACCGTTTCCCGCAACTTCCTCGACTAAAAAGGTAGTGCCTCCAATTGAGACTCATCATAGGGACTCACATGAAAAAATGCAATGGCTACAGTCACCCCCAATTTGATGGGACTTGTTCAGTGTGTGACTTTGAACAATCTTATCAAAGTTATGCAATGCATTTTCACTTACCTGGCTCGCCAGCTGCCTTCTGACTTTCCTGTTGCCTCGACCTGAGTTGATGCCGCAGTGGACCTCGATCTTGGGATGCATCCCAATAGCTGCAACCGACAACGGGGCCTCGACCCTAGGACGCATCCCAATACCGCTGACAAAAATATGAGCCTCGACCCTGGGAAGCATCCCAAAACTAACGATGTAGGGGGCCAACGACCCGGGGACGCATCCCGATAACTGCAACCGACAACGGGGGCCTCGACCCTGGGATGCATCCCGATAACGTTGCCAATATGGGTCATGACCCTGGGACGCATCCCCGAAACTGCTGGTGATATGGGTTACAACCCTGGGACGTATCCCCACAACCGCTGATGAAATGGGTTACAACCCTGGGACGCATCCCTGAAACTACTAATGTGGGCCTCGCCCCCCGAGACTCATCCCCCCAAAACTGCTGATGTGGGCCTCGGCCCCTGGGACTAACCCCCGAAACTGAAACTGCGCTGACGTTGCTTTTGATTGGCTTATCTCTGCCGGTTCCTCTTTTCTCCTTCTCGAACCTGCGAACAAAAACAAAACAAACACACGAAGAGAATGCAAGGTATGTTACGTGTATGCATGCATGAATAATTTTCTTATTCCGTTGGGTTAGGTCTTCCGTCAATCTTCCTGATGACTGCTCAGTCTTCTCTCCCTTAGGCAAAGTACTGTTTCAATCTATCTACGTTGATCGGCTCGGTGAACTCATTCCCTTCCAAGTCTGATAGTCTCACTGCTCTATTTCCCATTAATTTCTGCACTATGTAAGGTTCTTCCTAGTTAGGTCTGAATTTTCTTCTCGGATCTGTCGTCGATGGCCTCGACTGCTTAAGTACCAAATCACCCTTTTTTATCTTGGTGGGGCGTACCTTCTTGTTGAATGCTCGGGCTAGTCTCTTCTGATACAACTGCATTTGATACAAAGACTTCGTTCTCTTCTCATCCAGCAATGCCAACTGATCAAACCTCTGTGCGGCCCATTCTTGTTCCGGTAACTCTGTCTCTGCTAATACCCTCATAGACTGTATTTCCACTTCCACTGGCAATACTGCTACCATTCCATAGACCAAAGAGTAAGGCGTGGCCCATGTTGCTGTTTTTACTGATGTTCTGTATCCCCACAAAGCATAAGGTAGTTTGTCGGCCCAATCTCTGCAGTTTTCTGTCATCTTGGCTAAGATCGTTTTTGTAGTCTTGTTGGCTGCCTCAACTGCCCCATTTGCTTGCGGCCGGTACGGCGATGACTTGTGATGGCCTATCCCGTATTTTTGTAGCATTGCCTTCGTTTCTCCCTGGAACTGAACTTCATTGTCCATCACTACATGGTGCGGCATACCGTACCGAAAAATGAGATTCCGAGCTATAAACTTTGCCATCTGCTTTGCTGTAACATTGCAAAATAAAATCGACTTCCACCCATTTCGAGAAGTAATCTACTGCCACTACTATAAAGCGATGCCCATTCGATGCATTTGGTCGAATCTCTCCAATCATATCATTTCCCCATGCTGAGAAAGGCCACGGCTCTGACAACCCATGCAATTTTGTGTGCGGCAAATGATTCAAATTACCGTGTGTCTGACAATTATGACAGTGCTTTACCATCTTCGCATAGTCTGTCTCCATGGTCGACCAGTAAAAACCTTGTCTCACTATCTTGCGGGACAGATTCAACCCATTCATGTGCGGACCACATACCTTGGCGTGTACTTCTTCCATTACCCGCTGAGCTTCTTCTTTTCTCAAACACTTCAATTGAATACTGTTTGCTTGCCTCTTATACAGTTCCCCTTTCAAAATCACATACTGGGAAGCTAACTTATGAATGGCTATTCGGTCTTTTCTGCCTGCTCCCTCTGGGAGTTCCCCATGTTCCAGGTACCTCTGAATGTCATAATACCAAGGTTTACCGTCATTGACCTCTATTTGCTGTTGTCAGTATCAACGGTCTCATTACTAACTTTTCTGGATTTTCCCAAGTCGCTGCAAGTGTAGCCAATGCATCTGCCATCGATTCTCTTCTCTTGGCAAATGCTGAAACTTACAATCGGGGATAACATGTGCCAACTTTTTTAGGTAAAAGAGGTAAGGTTTCAACCGCTCTTCTTTCAATTCCCATTCTCCTCGCATCTATTGGACTACCAACATAGAATCTCCGTAGACTTCCACACTCTCGGCCTTCAAGGCTATCAACGCAGTCAAACCAAAAGCACATGCTTCATACTCGGCCATGTTGTTTGTTACTCTGAATGTCAACCTTTTGGCCAAAGGTAAAGTCTCTCCTTCGGGGGTCACTATCACAATCCCAATTCCGGCTCCCTTGTAATTCACTGCTCCGTCAAAATAAATTTTCCATCTCTGAACTGTTATTGCTTGGATCTCTTCATCTGGAAATTCAAACTTATATTGATCCCCTTCAACAGGTTGCAATGCCAGAAAATCTGCTACTGCTCGCCCCTTGACCACTTTAGAAGTGAGGTACTCAATGTCAAACTCTGTCAGCAACACTAACCATCTGCCCAATTTTCCCACTAGCGAAGGCACTGAATGCAGATATTTCAAAGGATTCTCCAAAAAAATCTTCTTCTGGATGCCCATACTACTGCCAAACAAATCTTCTCTACTTCCTGATATCGAGCCTCATATGGGAGCATCTTCTTACTTAGATAGTAAACTACATGTTATACCCATGTTTCATCTGCCTGTACCAATATTGCCCCCAGTGCTTCTGATTCTATGGCCAAATACAATATCAAAGGTCTGCCCGATCTCTGAGGTTTAAACACATGAGGCTTTACCAAGTACTCTCTGATCTTGTCGAAGGCTGCTTGACACTACTCATTCCACTTTACCAGTTGATCTTTTCTTAACAACTTGAAGATAGGCTCACACACTGATGTCAACTTGGCAATGAACCGACTGATGTACTGGATTTTCAAAAGGAATGCTCTGACTTTTTTCTCCGTCTTCGGTGCTGGCATCTCTGTGATTGCTTTGATCTTTTCAGAGTCTACCTCAATTCCTCCCATTCCCACTATATGTCCCAGCAGTTTTCCTGATGTTACCCCAAACACACTTTTCTTGGGATTCATCCGCAGGTTGTACTTGTCAACTCTCTGAAGGAACCTCTCCAGTGTTTATATATGCCCGATTCTGGTTTCTGATTTCACCATCATGTCATCCACATACACTTCAATCTCTTTGTGCATCAAGTCATGAAATAAGGTAGTGGCCATCTGCTGATAAGTAGCTCCTACATTTTTTAGCCCAAACGGCATTACCCTGTAACAATAAGTACCCCACTCGGTAACAAAGGCAGTCTTGTGCTTATCTTCCTCAGCCATAAGAACCTGATTATACCCAGAAAACCCATCTGCGAATGAATACATGGCAGATAAAGCTGCACTATCAAATAGTACATCAATATGAGGTAGATGAAAATCATCTTTCGGACAAGCCTGGTTGAGATCTCTGTAATCCGCACACATTCTGACTTTCCCGTCTTTCTTCGGTACTGGCACAACATTTGCTAACCATTTGGGATACTTTACCACTTCCAGGAACCCCACATCTATCTGTTTCTTAACCTCTTCTCTGACCTTCTCGGCCCACTCAGGTCTCATCCGTCGAAGTTTCTGTTTCACTGGCTTCATATTCGGATAAGTTGGTATTGTATGCTGGGCAATGTTTCTGTCTACTCCAGGCATGTCCTCATAGGACCAAGCAAACACTTTGGCATATCTGACCAATACTTTTTCTAATTTCTCCCTCTCCTCGGAGGTAACTTCACTTGCAATCAGAATTTCCTTAGGACTCTCAGGTGTACCAAGGTTAAATGCATTTGTTTTGGTGGAGCTGATATCAAATATACTCAAGTCATGCAAGCTAGGGGAAATAGACTCAGGAAAATAAGCGAACTGATTATCTTTATTGCTAACAAATACGGGGGTACACTCAAATAAATCAGGAAGATAAATATCCTCATCTTCTACAGACATTTCTTCCTCTGCAACTGGGTTCTTCTCAGGCTCTTTATCCTCTTCAAGAGTCAGGCTCTCCAACTTCATCAATTCTTCCTCCCAATTCTCTTCTTCCTTCTTCACAATTTCTTCCATTATCGGATTCTTAACCAGCATATCCTGGAAAATCTCAAATCCAGGTACCACAATCCCATTAACTTCCACCGGTTCAGGCTCCCCTTGATACCCCGAAGCCTTCACAAACATTCCACAGTTTCAGACCTTTCTTCTTAACCTTCAGTTTTTCTTCATCAGATGTGTATCCCAAACCCTTCCGAGTACTCTGTCCTCTGAAATCTGGCAATTTTGAACCTTCACCCGGCTCAAACTTCATTTTTCCCATGATCCTAGCTACCTTAGGATCCACCAATTCCTCAAAAGTTGCCGACACTTGGAACCTCGTGAGAGGTTGTATTTCCAAAGCAGCCACATCATTTTTCTACCTCAGCTCGGATGGTGACAATCTCTCTCCCATATGGGAACTTAATCATCTGATGCAGAGTGGAGGGCACGCCCCCAAGCTTATGAAACCAAGGCCTTCCCAACAACAAGGTAAAAGTGGCTGGGATGTCCAGCACTGTGAACTCAATTTCGTCCTCAATAGGACCAACCTTGACCACTGCTACAAATGTGTTGGACAAAATGACCCATAGCGTCACTATTTGCACAGATCATTGTGTTGTTGTAGCAAATTAACTATGTAACAAGGAAATTGCACTCTCGTCATTTGTGATTAGATAACCTTAGATATATAAATGAAGAGAGGTCCCTATGATTAGTTCCTGGATTGAGATGATATGAGACAGTATCAGTCCACGAAGGATTAATCATTAAATATCCCTAGCCGTAGTATTATCGAGACTGGACATCGATAATGCGGAATAGGCTAGTATTGCACTTGTGCGCGTTGTGAGGGCACACGGCATAGTTCTCATATATATAAGTATTGGATACTTGTGCAAGTGCGATAGGAGGTCGTGTTTCACCGATGGTACGGGAAACAGCTTCGCTCTGGATAGACCCTTCGGAATCCCATTGGTATTATGACTAGGTGTCTATGGGAGGCCGAAATCAAGGTAGGTGTGTATAGTCTTAACCTGAGACTTACATCGCTAATACTTACGACAATCGGTAAACTTTGGTTTTGGTGGTGGGGGATCTTAACTGGTTCTGTGTTCACCTCTTCTGGGTTTATCAGGAATCGTAGTGTATTGGATGTGATGTCGAGATGGAAGTATCACTCCAGTCATAATGGAGATGATGTCACGCAGGATACGGTATTAGTGCTCTTTTAGTGATGCGCATCCAATCGTGATATTATGACCAGGTCATGAATATCCGATTATAGAGACTAGTTACCAGACATCCGATATGTGTTTCGGACGGGGCAGACACTTATCCAGCCCCAGCCCTAGCACGTGATTATCCGATACTGGGCCAATATGTACAATACAATTGTATACTACGCTTGATACAGATCTAGATATTCTTTGATGAATATGTCCGGAGAACCTGGGAAGACTTGGTGCTTTGCTAGGAGTCGACCTTGTCTCGTAAATCGGTAGAACGTAGTACTTGGTACGTACGTGATTCGGATACTCCGACGACCGTATTTACTGCCAGATTATCCGGGGATCTCATGGGTCGCTTCCCGATAATCCACCGATGACGCACAACTCGCACTCTTGAATAATCTGGGATTATAATAGAAGAGAGAGAAAATTAATCTAGGATTAATTACGGAGATATTTTATCCGGGATAAAATATCGTCTAAAGAGAGAGAACGATTAATTTGGAATTAATCGATGAATTAATATATTCGATATATTAAACGAAATTAGATTTCGACGCGGAATTAAAATTAGATTTTAATTCGGGCAAACGAGTTAATTCAGAATTAATTCGTTAGCGACGTAAATAATAATTTCGCCAGGCGTAATTATTTATTTAAATTCGATTGAATTAACGTCGCGACGTAAGCTCGGTATTTCGGAAATATCGAACCCGAACGCGTGAGTGCACGTGGGCCCACTTTCATTTGGAAACGTGTGGGGCCCACATGACACATGTCATGTTATGCATTAACTTTGACACATGTCATATTATGCTTATTTGACACTCTAATGCTTTGCATGGAGATTGTGTACATTGCACTCAATGGTAATGCATGGAAATGAAGTGTTTGACACTCTAAGCCTTTGCATGATTTGTGTCATAAGTTTATTATTTGTTTAATGAAATTATGGCATAAATATAAATTGATTTTTGGTAAATCATTTTAACTTAATACACAATTTCAACTCTCTCATTTCCTCTCTTCCTCTCACGCCCAAAACAGATTTTGGGGACTGGTTTTGAACCACAAAAATCGTGAGCAAGGGAAGCCAAGAGTTGGGTTTTCATGGTGAAAACCGCAAGTGCTAGCACACTACGAGTCTTGCGAAGGTGGTAGGGAGGTTCCCCCATGAGACGGGATCCATCCGATGAAGATTGGAGCTCCGTTTCTTCACTTAATTTTCTGTTTTTGTAGGCAGTGGACTGCTGCAGTGAGCTTACAAAGGCAGTGCGTTTTTGGGCTTGAATCGTCTCCAAATCGACTCTACCGATCAATGTGAGTATTCCGCTACCTCCGTTGATGTGTTCACACATAATTTCATGTCTTGTTTGATCTTGGGACCTTATAGAAAACCAACAATGGCATCATGAGCTAAAGTTGCAAGCATGAAATTTGTAGGGTTTAAAATTTGGGTAAATGTTTGTTGAGCATGATTTGAATGAATTGTTTGTTTGAGTATGCTTATAACATGTTTAAATTCATTTTGGTTGGACTAATTTGATGAAAAATGATTTGGAATATTTTTCCCCAAATTATATGCCTTGGCCGAATGCAAAATTGATTTTGAATCATTGGAATTTTGTTGATTTTAATTCATTGGATGAGTTAAAATCATGTAGGATGATGTTAATTTAATGTCAATTGGATTGTACTTTGACTTGAATGAACTAAACCCTAAATTCCATGTGTTGGCCGAATTGGATATGCCCTAGTTTTGTCTTGGAAATTTTTTGATTTTGATAATTGGATGTATTGAAAATCATTCGGGATAGTATTTAATGTCGATTGCGGATTAATTGGATTGAAACCGAATTGGACATGAAATCACTCCTCCCTTGGCCGAGACTTAGCAGCATGTAAATGGGTTTGATTTTTCATTATGTGTGTTTTGACATGTAATAATGAATTAAGCATGATTAATTGGACTAATTTGGTGCTTCGGAAATATCG
>SKCR01025123.1:0-18011 GCA_019454045.1 Zanthoxylum bungeanum
TCATATATCAAGATAGCAGCTAACATACATCTTTACTTGCATATCATATTCAGGAAAAACACAAGCGCACATATTAACCATACAAGCACACATGGTAACCATACAAGCACACATATGAGCATTTTTCCAAGTGGTACGTGGAATTGTAGCCCAAGTACAGACCGCACTACCGTCCATTCGGAATCGGCTACGGAATTTACGTCTGGGTTTCCATCCGATATACCGCAAGAAATAATGCTCAAATGTTATCATGACACGAGCATATGAATGGTAATACATTGACACATTTGCAAAAGAAAGATCAACCGATAGGCAATATGCATGAATATAATAAGACAGACTCAGTTCAGTGTGTGCACGTTCGTGTAGCGTTCGTAAACGCGTTCGAACGGAAATAAAACAGAATGCTCACGTTCGAGTAGCGTTCGTAAACGCGTTCGAACGGAAATGAAACAGAATGCTCACGTTCGAGTAGCGTTCGTAATGCGTTCGAACGGAAGTGAAACAGAATGCTCACGTTCGAGTAGCGTTCGTAAACGCGTTCGAACGGAAAGGAAACAGAATGCTCACGTTCGAGTAGCGTTCGTAAACGCGTTCGAACGGAAAGGAGACCTGATGCATGATAAGGCAAAATGTATGCGCGTTCGAGTTGCGTTTGCAAACGCGTTCGAACGGACACGGACCTGATGCATGAAATAGGATGCAATACAGAAAATAAAAGGGCGCGGCGAAGCACTGCCGTAAAGGTGACCTTTTGGGGCTTGATCTCTCAAAGAGAGGACCTTTAGACCAACATACTAAGCCCATGCGCGTTACATCACACATACAAGAATAGAACCAATCATATCAACCAAGTATGCCCGATTGAATATATCTCACATCCAATCTGAACACACATCAACCGGCGCGGTAAAGCATCGTGGTAAAGGGCTTTTAGCCCCTCCCCATAGGGGATCTCACAGCACACTTACTAAGCCCATGCGCTCGATTGACTTATACATACGAAAATAAAGATAACAATATCAAACTAAGTATGCCCGATTGAACGTATCTCGCGTCCAACCGAACATACATCAACCGACGCGGCGAAGTAGTGTCACGAAGGTGGCCTTTTCGGCTCTTTGTCTCCTAAATGGAGGACCTTTGGACTAACTCACTAAGCCCATGCTCTTGGTTGAATCATACATAACTAACGACATATTGAGTTTAGGTAAAACAACTAAATAAACAAGAGCAACACAACAAAAGAAAGATGGTGTCGTTTACCCAAGCGGTACGTGGAATTGTGGCCCGAGTACAGATCATATTACCGTCCATTCGGAATCGGCTATGAAATTTATGTCCGGGTTTCCATCCGATATACCGCGAGAGTTGACACCTCTCTCATTCATCCAATACCCACAACATACATCATACACACAATGGTACCACAAATACAGAAAATATAATCAAAATAAATGACCGGAAAGTAAAATGAGAATAAGTGTGAAAGATACCCTCAGGTCTAACCTTTTAAGCCGTCTCTCGGACTCACGTTCCACGAAGATCGAAAGGGGGGTAAAAGCTCCGCAACTTTTTCTGGTCTGCTGGTTCAACGTCCTAGCTCACTGTTTCACCGCTTTGCTTACGATTCGAACTCCGTTCTGCTCCTATTCGGCTCCTGTTTTGCTGCTCACTGCACGGGCTACCTGTTTCAATGTTTTCAAAGAACTATTCCAAGTTGTGTGGGTTTTTAGTGCAATAAATATGATTATTTTTAAGGTTATCAATGCAGTTTTTATGTTACTGTTTTTTAAGGATTTGGGCTTCTGTTTGGGGGTAATCTCGGGGGTTGTTTAGGCGTGTTTTAGGGTGTGGTTTTGTGGTGATTTTCGGTGGTGGAGGGCCGCTGTATGGGTGGCTGTTTCGGCTATGGAGGGTGGTGGCTTGTGGTGGTTTCTTTGTTTTCTTTTTGTGTGTGTGTGAGGTGTTTTCTCTTTTTGGTTATTTGGTCTTGGGTGTGTAGAGAGAGTCTAGAGAGATTTTGAGAGAGTTTGGGTGTGAATTCTATCTGTCCAGGAGAGGATAGCTTTGGTTAGGGGTTGTTTATATAGAGAAGGGTTAGGGCTGACAAGAGAAGGGATTTTGTGCATTTAATTAGGATATGATTTAGTGTTTAGCAAGGAAAGTCAAAGGTTGAGGGGGGGACAAAATATTTTATTTTAGGAAGTCAACTAATTTAACTTGGTGTATATCTTATTGAATTAGGAAGTCAAATATTTGATTGGCTTTAATTGGTTAAGATTGATTTTAATTAGGCAAATCTTATTTTTAGTTTTAGTATATAATATATTTGATTTATTTATATTAGGCATGATTTTATTTTATGTTTTATTTAATTGGTAAATGATTTAAATATTTTATTTAATGTTTAATATTTATTTATTTAATTTGGGATGTGTTTTATGGGCTTTGGGGAGCTAAATGGGCTGGGGTGTGAGGCTAGCAGCAAAACCAGAATTACCGGCTCCGTTCGAACGCTTACACGAACGCGACACGAACGCCCGCAATCTGTTTCCCGTTCGAACGAAGTAACGAACGCAGCAATAACGAAGACAGTGAGCTTATTTGTTCTAAATTTCCCCTTCCGATATCCGTTTCCCGCGGCTTCTGTGACTCAAAAGGTAGTGCCTCCAAATGAGGCTCATCATCGGGTTTCACATGCGAAAATGCAATGCCTACAGTTTGCACAAATATTCTTATAGCATGAATGCATGTAATATGAGGCGAACTGCCATATACTTGCCTGAAGTTGCTTTATAGCATGAATGCGGGAATTGAGTTTATGAGTTTGTATAATATTGATGGATGTAGATGTGCATGAAACATGTTATGAAATTATTAAATTGTCATAGAGCATGTTTTTATAAGAGTAAAGTCTATTATTTTTATTAGATTGTAAGTATTTAAAAAGCTGTGACCATTTATAATGAAAACGAATATGTATGATGTTTGTAAGGTATACTATGGTGATAGTATAAGCATATAAAGCATATAGTAATTAAAGATAAAAGCATGTAGAAAGAGTAGCATTTATACCTTATGCATGGACATATGCATGTACATATATAATGATATAAGTATAGGAAATGTATATGCATGATTATTCATTTCGATTTCATTAATTAAGTTGAAATTAAAGAATGATTTTGAAATCCAAAGAGTTTAAATGACAGTTTTCAAATGCTTTTGAGAGGTATTTCAGGAAGTATTTTTACAGTTTTGAGATACAGAAGATGATTTTCTATTTTTCGGGGCATGAGGTAAAAACTCACCCCAGAATGTAACTTGAGATTCAGTTGGAATTGACGGATATCATATGGATTCGGGATTTGGGATTTGACCCATCCCAGCTGTACACTAATTGGAATTGACGGATTTAGACACATGTGCACATGTGGAGGACTGGGGGGACGCTCCTAGATCCTCAGCGCTCAGATGGTATATTCCTGGGCGGAGATGCGCCTTCGGGTGGAGATGCGCCTTCGGGCGGAGATGCGCCTACGGGCGGAGATGTGCCTTCGGGCGGAAATGCGCCTACGGGTGGAGATGCGCCTTCGGGCGGAGATGCGCCTACGGGCGGAGATTTGGTTTTCAGAAAAAGGATTTCAGATTTCAGATATCAGTTTTTCAGAAAAGAAGTTTTGAGATTTCAGATTTTCAGAAAACAGTTTTCTAAGATACAGATTTCAGTCTACAAATACAGTTTTCAAAGAGATTTTCTGGAAAGAAAAAGTAAAATAGAGTTTCAGATATCTGTTTTTCAGAAAAGAAGTTTTGAGATTTCAGATTTTCAGAAAACAGTTTTCTAAGATACAGATTTCAGTCTACAAATACAGTTTTCAAAGAGATTTTCTGGAAAGAAAAAGTAAAATAGAGTTTTTCAGAAGTAGTTTTCAGAAAAAGTTTTCAGTAAACAGTTTTTCAGAAAAGGTTTTCAAGAAGTATTTTATAAAAGCATAACATGTTAAAGTATAGTTTAATTCATAAGTTATGCATATAGATCACACATTCTAGAAACCATTTGAGATGCATATAGCCGACATTAACGCATGTTAGCATTATTATGTTTATATGTATTTATGAATGATGTCTGTGTGAGTTGTATGCTTACATAAGAACTCTTTGTGAATAATAGTGCATGATAGCATGATTTTAGTTAAATGCATATACATTATTGATGACTGTATGAGTTGTATGCTCACTTTGAAAGAACATATTGTAAAGATGTTATAACATGATGATTTAATAACATATGCATGAATACATGGTTGGTGGTAGTGGATTAAATGTTTAACAGAAATAATGTTTTAATATAACCGATTTGATGATATTTCAAGATAGAAAGAGTAAGGAAGTTATTATAATTGCTTAATATAGATTAGCACATAGTATACAGGAAGGTAAAGAAAAAAATCAGAGCAGCGCAGCAGAAGTGTGATGGATTTCGATATATAGTTAGTAAAATAGAAACTTGATGTATGTTATGGATGTTGAAGATGTAAATAAGAAACATGATTTAAAGTATGTGTGTAGTCAGATATAGAGGATTAGTGATAAAGTAATATGACTGTTAAATGGATTGGAATCAATATTGAGATAAAACTTAATTTATAATTGCATGGTCACATAGACAACTTAGATTAACACGGAAGTGAAATTCAGACTTTGTGTGTGTATGTCGCTCAAGGTAGGAGCATAGTTACTTACTGAGTCTTATGACTCACACCACAACAGTGTTTGAGTTTTGCAGGTTGGTGACCTGATCGGTCAACCACAGACACCAGAGCTTGAAGAGCCGAATAGCAGCGTTGCAGTCAACCAGTCACCAGGTCTTGGGGGAAATAAAGAGTCTAGTAATTTATGTGTTAGTTTGTATAAGTTGTAACGTGCTTGAGCACGAGTTTATTTTAGAAAAGTTTTTGTATATGCGTATTTTCCGGCACGGAGCCCTGGTTGTATTATGTCTGCATCGTATTTTAGTTGGGCCCTTAAATTGTATTAATGTTGAGATACCGGCCTGAGGCCGAGATTTTATTTTCATGTTATAAATGGATGCTGGCTATAGGCCAGGTTGCATGATGTTATGAATATATCATGCCGAAATTTTTCTAGAATCAGAGGCTTATGGAGATGGGTTTAGCCTGTCTCCAACCGGTAACATCGCTGCTAAGGCGGGATGTTGCAGCTGAAAAGTAAATAAACTAAAATTACAATAAAAGAAAATGCTGAGGTAAAAAGATCAACTTTTATTACTTCTATTTTAGATATCTCACTTAATATAATATATTAACTTTGAATGATAATTACCAACCAGCCATATAGGCGGTATCCAGATTAAGTCAAATAAATAATTAATTACCATCGACCAATCAGACGGTATCCAGTTTAGTCAGGTTAAAACTAATTTAAATAATTACCAACCGACCAATATGGCGGTACCCTCGTTAAGTCAGGTTTTAACTAGTTTATATATTATAATTAAGGGAGATTAATCTAAATATTAGTAATAAAAGTTTACATTTTACCCCAGCAAAGGGGAGTTACCTCCTCATTACTGAAAAGTAAAAACTGAAAATTAAAGAAAGAAAAGTACTGTGCGTAAAAGTAAATTGCGGAAAGTAAAAACTGAAAAGTAAAGAAAAGAAAGTGCGAAAGCGGAAATTAATTACTGAAAGCTGTAAATAAACAAACAAGATACAATCTTCTTAGTATTCTTAAGGAATTCCTTATAAGAAAGTATGAATTTTACAAATGAAATGACTTGGTATTTATAGGCAAAATTTTGCCTCCATCAAATCATACATCAAATTCTCCACCAAATCCATTATTAATTTCTCCACTAATTACTCCACCAAATCCATTATTAATTTCTCCACTAATTACTCCACCAAATCCATTATTAATTGCTCCACTAATTGCTTATCATGTTTGGTGATGATTTGATAATTTATTTATTTATTAATTTATTTTTTTTGCTTTGAAAATGATTGAAAATGACTTTAATAATTACACACAACACACTTCTGTATGGTTCATCAATTTTGGTCATGAAATCTTCAGAATTCGAAAATATTATGTCTTTAAAAGTTGTAGATCTTTGAGTCTTCTTTAATCTGGCACTTGAATCAGCTCAATCCGATATTGGAGTGAAATGTTATGCCAAAATACGACAGATGCGTAAAATTGGAATTTCCAAAACTGCACTTCGTTAAAACGCCCTTTCAAGTTTCCAATCTCCAAAATTAATATGTCAAGTCCAATATTTTCCCTTATTTCACCCACATTTCGTCCTAAATGATTTCATTAATTCCAAATATTATTTTATCTGCAAAATAAACTAAAATATATCAAAACGTTCATCAAACCCGAGAAACTAAACAAAATATTAAGTAAAAGGGGCGGTAAATATTGATATATTTTTCGCTCATCACACCCCAAACCAAACATTTTGCTAGTCCTCGAGCAAAACAAAAAAAAATTAAACTAAGCCACTTTCGTAGGGATCACGGTTGCATTTAGCATATGCAACAAGCTTTTAAACCCCTAGGTGTCCCTAGTGGACGAGTTATAGTCTCGTGAGGGTTTACAGCAATGATACCCACAAACATTTTACAAAAGTAAAAAGGTAGTAAAATTAATGCACACAAAAGCAAAAATACAAGAGAAAAGAGAATAAAGAAAGTTAGTGACTAATCAGGTGAAACTTCTACTCCAAGTTACTAGTTGTTTTGTTTCTTTCTAAATTACTGAATAAGTAAATTCTCCGATCATTTTTTTTACCATTCTCCATATACACAGCTAACAAAATATTAAAAAACTCATTTTTGCCCACAACAGTCACAAGTATAGTTGATAAGAGAGTAATATTTTTGTCCTAAAATTTATCAGAATTCACACCTTTTTGCAGCAATGGAATAATTTTTCTGATTTTTTTTTTATTTTTTTATTTATATTACAATATCTTCCGTCTATGTAGCGAGTGTTGGGTTGGTGACTCCCAAACCAGTTGACTTTAGGGCACCAGGTGTTAAGACACCCCTACAGAATTAATTACTCAGACTTCAGATATATATATTTTTGCAGCATCTTTGATCCATGTAACGAGCTTTGGGCCAGTGACTCCCAAACCAGTTGGTTTTAAGGCACTAGGTGTTAAAACACCCTTACAGACTTAATAACTCGGATCTAAGATGTTTTTTTTATTTTTTTTACTCCATTGCTTTTTGAGATGCTTCCTCCATTTAAACTAGAGCACTGAATATTACAAACTTTTCAATTTTAGCTCATGTCTGTATGTTACTATTATGTTGATAATACTTGCCAACTGAGCATATGAAGATCATTTTAGTCCGTATTATGGAGAATTCCCATATTAAATAATTCAAAAGGAATAAACAAAAATTAACTTGTTTCAAAATGGTTTGAGATACGTCTCAGAGTGAAAACTCCTTACTCGTTATCTCTTCCAATTTCACATTTTTAGTCAAAATAAAACACAAAACGCAAAATATTTTTGTATTTTTGAAAAAATTTCAATTTTTTTTGTATTTTCGAAAAATTTTGGACTAAAATAAAAATAACACATAAACTAAAAACAATGTCTAATCAACTAATTCCCTCCCCAAACCTAAATGAAGACATTGTCCCCAATGTCTTAAATAGTAGAAGAAGAGTTTAGAAGATAAAACCTGGTTAGCTGAAATTCTACAGGAAATTAAAGGTAAAAGATCCAGATTTAATCCGACGCCTCTTCCACGATCGTCTGTTGGATAATATGACCCATAGCGTCACTATTTGTACAGATCACGGTGTTGTTGTACAAATTAACTATGTGACAAAGAAATTGCACTCTTATCATTTGTGATTAGATCACCTTAGATGTATAAATGATTAGAGGTCCCTATGATTTATTCCTGGACGGAGAATGATATGAGACAGTATCAGTCCACGAAGGATTAATCATTAAATATCCCTAGCCGGAGTATTATCGAGACAGGACATCGATAATGCGGAATAGGCTAGTATTGCACTTGTGCGCGTTGTGAGGGCACAACGACATAGTTCTCATATATTTAAGTATTGGATACTTATGCAAGTGCGATAGGAGGTTGTGTTTCACCGATGGTACGGGAAACAGCTTCGCTCTGGATAGACCCCTCGGAATCCCATTGGTATTATGACTATGTGTCTATGGGAGTCCGACATCAGGGTAGGTGTATTTGGTCTTAACCTGAGACTTGCACCGCTAATGCTTACGACAATCAATATACTTTAGTTGAGGTCGTCTAGGACTCTAACCGGTTCTATGTACGCCAACTGCTGGGTATATTGAGAATCGTAGAGTATTGGGTGTGATGTCAAGACGGAAGTATCACTTCAGTCATAGTGGAGATGATGTCACGCAGGATACGGTATTAGTGCTCTTAAGTGTTGCGCAACCATCGGGATATTATGACTAGGTCATGCATATCCGATTATAGAGACTAGTTACCAGACATCCGACATGTGCTTCGGACGGGGCAGACACTTATCCAGCCCCAGCCCTAGCACGTGACTATCCGATACTGGGCCGATATACACAATACTTGGTATACTACGCTTGATACAGATCTTAAATATTCTTAGATGGATATGACCGGAGAATTGGGTAGACTTCGTGCTTTGCTAGAAGCCGATCGTGTCTCGTAAATCGGTAGAACGTAGTACTTGGTACGTACGTGATTCGGATACTCCGACGACCGATTTGACTGCCGAATATCCGGGGATCTCATGGGTCGCTTCCCAAAGATTCACCGATGACGTATGACTCGCACTTTTATTAATCTGGGATTAATATGATGAGAGAGAAAATTAATCTGGGATTAATTGCGGAGATATTTTATCTGGGATAAAATATCAATTTAAAGAGAGAGAATGATTAATTTGGAATTAATCGATGAATTAATATATTTGATATATTAAACGAAATTGGATTTCGACGCGGAATTAAAATTAGATTTTAATTCGGGCGAGCGAATTAATTTAGAATTAATTCGTTAGCGACGTGAATAGTGATTTCGCTAGGCGTAATCATTTAATTACGACGCACGGAAAAATTCGTTAATTTAGAATTAGCGAATCCGAGCCCGAGATTATTTACGAGCGCATTCGCATTTCGAATTCGAGCGCGGCTCGTCAAATCAAGCGTCAAATCGCTAGTCGCATCTAGCGTCACATCAAGCGTCAAATCATGTCACTTTGAGTGATGTGACAATTGATTAGATTGATTGATTGGATTGACTTGATGTGATTGAGGGATGAGGTTGTTGAGGGAATTAATGGTTTTATTTGTTTGACTTTTAAACCATTAAAGTAAAATGGATTTAATGATTTTTTAAATCATTTTGTGTAAGATATATATATACACTTCCTTTTACCAAAAACGTGAACTCCTTTCCCTCCTCTCTCTCCTCTTCTTCTTCCTCTCATCTTCACGCCATTTTCTGGTTTTGTGAGGCAGTGAACTGCCGAATTCAACAAGGAGAAATGGAGGGAAGCAAGTGTGATTTTGTGGTAAAAAAGAGTGCTAGCACACTCCGGGATCAATGCGAAGGTGATAGGGAAGTTCCCCCATGAGCCGGGAACCATTTCGGAAAGCTTGGAGCTTGATTTTGGTGACCAAAACCGAACCAGTGGCTGTGTTTTACTGCTACTGCGTGAGCAGTCATGAAGGGCAGTGAGCTCGTTTTTTTGCCCAAATCGTCTCTCAACCGCTCGATGTAAGTATTCCGCAACTTCGTCGTTGTATTCACTTGTGTTTCATGCTTGATTTTGATCTTGGGACCTATAGAAAATCCAACAATGGCATCAAGAGCTTGGGTTAAAAGCATGAAAATGTTAGGGCTAAAATTTGGGCAAATTTGATTTTGAGCATGATTAATGAAATTGGATTGATTAGTATGCTTAATGTGTTTTATTATTGAGGATTGATTGGATCAATTTGTTGAAATAATGTTTGGAATATTTTTCCCCAAATTTATCACCTTGGCCGAATTTAACAATTAATTTAATGTCTTGGGATTTTTGATTTTTGACAATTGGATGTGTTGGAAATCATTCGGGATGATGATTTAACGACGATTGCGGAATCAATTGGATTGAATTCGATTCGGACGTAAAATCCCCAAATTGCCAAGTATGTTATTTAGCATGAAATTGGGTAAAATGAATTTGAGCATGTAATTATGAAATTGGATGAAATTATGTTTGGAACAAATTTCCCCAAAATGCTTGTGTTGGCCGAATTGATGAAGTGCCCTTATTGTCTTGGTATTTTGTTTTGATTCATTGGATGACTTGAAAACAATTGGGGATGTTGATTTAATGTTGATTTGGATTCAATTGGATTGGGTTTAAAGTTGGACATTAAAATCCCCTTTGCCGAGACTTAATGTAGCATGTATATGGGTTTGATTTTAATCAAAATATGTTGGACATATGATGATGATAATGAGCATGATTAATTGTATGAATTGATGTTTTAGAAATGTTAATTTGGGTGATTAATCATGATATACACTTTAGGTAATTAAATTGCGAAATTGGATTTGTGTAATTTAATTAATTGGGCTAATTTTGGAAATTGAGCTTGAATTGTTGTTATTGGGCTTATTGGGCTTTGTTGTACAAAGTTGGGTTAAGGCAAATTGGATTGGATCCAATTGGGCCCAAAACCACTTCCATAAAGCCCAAATGCAACATAATGGACCTTTGTAATTTAATTGGGCCTAATGGGCCAAAATTAATTTAAAGGCTTATGGGGTAAATCCCGGATTGGACTTTGGTTGCGGGTTTGACCCGAGTTGACCAAAAGTCCACGCCTTAAGAAATTAATTAAAAGCCCATTGGACTTTAATTAAGTTGACGTTGGACGTTAATCGGGCTTTGAGACCCGTAACAATTAAATTTGGAATTTAATTCGTAAAAGGTTTATTAATAAAGTGTGATATTTAATTTGGAATTAAATAGTGAATTAGAATTAAATACAATTGAATTGGATTTAATTGTGTAGTTTAATTTAATTCGGGAATTCGTACTTTAAGTACTTATTCGCAAAAACGAGTTTGACTCGAGCAAAATCAAATCGTTGTTTGAACATTGGATGATCACATAATTATCAGATTAATTAATTTGATTAGATTGATTGATAGCATGCTTTGAGTGAATACATGGTTGTGATGCATGAATAATGTATATCGGATGGATATTAGATGGGTGGGGCAATTTTAGAAATTGTTGTAATAAATTTGATTTATTAATTGGACCTGCGTGTCCAGCCTTATCACCTCCTATTCTTTGTATTCTCTTCTCACCTATTCCCCTCAATGTAAATGAGGTTTCTTTAGAAGTGTAGTGTAACGGGTAGAAGAAATATTTGTGCTAGCGGGAGAGAGAAAGTGAGAGATTTGATCTAGGATCAATGTGTAAAATATCCATCCGCATATCATTATTATTTTATCATATGCGCTTTATTATGTGTTTAGAATGCATGTTTAAGGGTGTATGATGATGAGACCTTAACAAAGATAATAAATTGGTTGCCAATTTGCACACGAAAAACCCTCATCAAATATCATGCGTTTTTCCTTCCATTGAGTGATTCTTGCTCAAGATCCTAGATTGGCATGGGTTGTTGGCCAAAGTCAAGCCCTTGTCCGTCGAAGATGTGTTTGAATCACGAGGCTTTGTTCCATATTGGTGTCATGTCCAAGTTGTGGTTTGTTGGCCAAAGTCAAGACCACTTCTTGTCCATCGACATTGATTACGAAGCTTCCATGGTCAATGGGTCCGCGCTTGACTGGGATCATTAGGTTTGTTGTGCCAAAGCCAAGGCCTAGTTGATTCAGAGGAAAAAGGTTAGGTAATACATTGGATGTATTGGCATATATAAGATATATGTTTCGGACTTGGATGTCCCCCTACCGGATCTAGGAATTGGATTGGATCCAATCGATCTTAGAGATCTACCTAGTTAATTATCATACAATTTGTTGGCCAAAGTCAAGATTGTGTGATATTTAACGGGATCCTAGCCCACTAGGAAACACGGTTTCCCGAGTACTCGACAGAGGGTTAGAGGCTCGCCGAAAAATAGTGGGAGGCAAGAATTGAATTTGCAATACTCGTTCAATTACTCGCCATACGCGCTCATTTAAATTATTTCGTCGTAAATTAAATGTTAGTTGGACTAATATTTAAATTGTTGTTTTATTTAACAGTTGGACTGTATTATAGTTGATTATATATAATTGGATTATATTAATCAATATATTTGAATTAATTAATTTCAGTTTACAGTTGATTTTATAATTGGATTATAGTAATCAATGTAATTGAGGTTAATTAATTTAGATTATATTTGATTATATAGTTGGACTATTATAATCATTATAATAAATAGTACCACAAATCGTTGATTAAATAGTTGGACTATTAGAATCAAGATATAAATGAAAGATTAGTGTTTAAGACATAATCCTGGGTGAAAATGTATTTAAACGACTTTAATTTTCAAATCGGGAATAAATTTTCAGGATGGTCCTGGAAACTAATTAGTTATTTTATTTGATAAAATAAGCCTAAGATCGGAGTTAAGCAAATAAGTGGAACATGATATTTGGAATATTCATGTAATGATAACTTTAGTGCTTAATCCATAATACTTGTCATATAGACTCCTTAATTTCTTTATCAGAACTAAGGATTAGATTCTTAAAGTATGATATTGAAATTGAAGGATATTCAAAGATTAGATCTTAGAAGTACTTTTAAAATTGCAATAAATAATTCTTGGAGAATTAAAGACTATTCTCAAGGAGATAAAGTCAAAATTTGCAATTAGGCAAGTAGTGCAAGGCACACCTTACTTCAATATTCTGGAAACCCGAGGCTTGGTCAAAGGCAACTGGAATATTGAAAATGACAAAGGCAAAATCATTATAGTCTTCTTGGAAGATAAATGACATATCCCAAAATGTCTGCACAATTGTGGCAAACGGAATCGCGAAGCGTGACTGTCGTTTGGACAAAGCAGACATGAAGGAATTGAAGACGAGCAAGGCTCTGACTTCAAATATGTTTGTCAAAATTATGTTCATTACTAGTATTAAAATTGGATTTTAGATACTTAATATGGTACATAATAAATATATATATTGATGTTCAGAATCTGCTATGAGCAGGATTAGAGAACTGTTATAATGTAACTAGTTTGACTAGATACATTATCTCTTTATCAGTGTTTAACCCACTGCGGGTGAACCTTTATATTTTAGAACACTAAAGTGTTTTATTATATAAGGATGATATTGAGATAAACACATTAGATGTGAATAACAGAATTTATATTTTGAATATAAATAAATCTCAAATATATATATAATGACAAACAAATAGCTCAAAATGATTTGATCAGAAGAAACTAATTATGGCATTGTTGTCTGGGACACAATCGAACAAGACTCGTATATCCACACTTTCGAAGAGTGGGTACTCGGACTGTTTTGATTCCAATCAAATAAAGTCTACGAATCTAGTTTATTGGGCAATATGCCTAAAACACTATTTACTTGGTAAAAGTGTAAATGCCATCGATCTATTAGCCCTTGTTCATAATGAAGCAAGTGGGCCCATGTCTAGCTAGGCTAGATATGGATATGAATATTTCGTGACCTATACAGATGTGGCATCGCGTAATGGTTGTGTGTTTCTTTTGAAGAACACAAATCGGAAACTTTTAGAGTTTCGACACGAAATAGACAAATAGATCGACTATAGTATTATACCGTCACGGTAAGACCGTAATGGAAAATACTTAAGCAATAAGTTTCTTATATACTTGAAAGAGTATAGTATTCTTTCAAATGAGGACTCCTCCCGGAACACGTCAAAGTGACGGTGTGTCCGAACGGATTAAACGAATCATGTTAGACATGATAAGGCTAATCATGAGTCGCTCTGAGCTACCATTTCCTTCAACGGATAAGTTTTAACAGTGCAATAACTTATTTAGAATAAAGTTCCATAATAATCTGTTTGACAGATTACATATTAGATATGAACGGGAAAGAAACCGGGTTTCTCATTCCTGACCATTTGGGATGCTAGGCATATGTTTGGATGATACCAAACTAAAACCCAAATTGGATAAGTGTCAATTGTAGGCTATCCTAGGGATACCATAAGTATTGTATTATACATCTCACCAGAGAACAATTAGATTGTTGCTCACCATGCAGTTTTCCTGAGAGGAATACAGACATGCAGTGGTAAGTGGGAGGATAGTAAAACTCGATGAAAATCGGAGTAATACTATTCAAGGCACCTATTCCTAATGGAACATAAATAGTTCATCAAGGATGAAACTATTCCATTAATCTTCGAGTACACAAGAACCACGTAGATCGGAGAGAGTCAGAAAACAACCTAGGGTATGGGTTTCTGATCTCACCTCATAAAGATGTTAATCTTTTAAGGTATACCAACTGATTACGTATGAGGTAGTGATACAAGGTATCGACTCCCTATTATGACAAAGTGTCATGAGTCCGAAATGGATTCCATGTATATCAACAAGTTTGGATACTAGTTGATGTACCATAAGACATTGTGCCTATTGGTACTTTATAAGTCTTCGAGGAAGACATACATGGAAGGCAACATACCAACGTACTAAGCTAGGCTTGTAAAGAAAAGGTAGAGTTATCAACATTGTGTTGATTCCGACGAAACCTTTTACATGTTGCCATTGTAAATCCATTTGGATAATGCTTGCTAAAGCTGTGTATTTCATTTATGAAATATGACAGCTTAACGGAAAATCGCTTTCCTGAAAAGGAAACCTTTCGGAGGATGTTTATAACATCCTGTCGGTTTTGTCGTACCATAACAAGCAAACAAGGTTTGCAGGTTATTCGATCCATGTTTGGATTGAAGCAAGCATAGGTTCTAGGAATTATCGTTTTGATGTAATCATAAAGGAGTATGATTTAATTCAAAACAATATGATTCTTGTGTATATAAAAGGGTTAGTGGGAGTGCACTGACATGAATGTCATGTAAGATAATGATAATATGTCATTTCTTGGAAATGATATTCCCATAAAATAATCGGTGAAAGCTTGGCTTTCCTGATAACGACTATGAGTCGTAACAAAGGTATTATACAATAGTATAACGGTACAGTGAGCTGGAAATCTTCCAAGCAAGATACTGTTGCCGGATAAACAACAAATGCGGATTATTGCTGCAGCTGAGGCAGCAATAGAAGCCATTTGGATCGATAATAAATCTAATTAGATTAGATATAGTTCTGTTAGCGGCTGAGCTAGGCGTCAGCACAGGCTAAGGAATTAAAGGTCTCATCGACGATCCAGATATATACTTCTATATCATCTGATTCGTTCGGATCATACATCGTGGCGATGTGATGATCGTGTAAATCGCGTCAGACAATAATCATGCAAATCCGCAATTTGAGCGAACCGTACATGGTTCGGGTGTTAGACACTCGAGTGACTGGCTATGTGCCAAGTGGGAGATTGTTGGATAATATGACCCATAGCGTCACTATTTGTACAGATCACGGTGTTGTTGTACAAATTAACTATGTGACAAAGGAAATTGCACTCTTATCATTTGTGATTAGATCACCTTAGATGTATAAATGATTAGAGGTCCCTATGATTTATTCCTGGACGGAGAATGATATGAGACAGTATCAGTCCACGAAGGATTAATCATTAAATATCCCTAGCCGGAGTATTATCGAGACAGGACATCGATAATGCGGAATAGGCTAGTATTGCACTTGTGCGCGTTGTGAGGGCACAACGGCATAGTTCTCATATATTTAAGTATTGGATACTTATGCAAGTGCGATAGGAGGTTGTGTTTCACCGATGGTACGGGAAACAGCTTCGCTCTGGATAGACCCCTCGGAATCCCATTGGTATTATGACTATGTGTCTATGGGAGTCCGACATCAGGGTAGGTGTATTTGGTCTTAACCTGAGACTTGCACCGCTAATGCTTACGACAATCAATATACTTTAGTTGAGGTCGTCTAGGACTCTAACCGGTTCTGTGTACGCCAACTGCTGGGTATATTGAGAATCGTAGAGTATTGGGTGTGATGTCAAGACGGAAGTATCACTTCAGTCATAGTGGAGATGATGTCACGCAGGATACGGTATTAGTGCTCTTAAGTGTTGCGCAACCATCGGGATATTATGACTAGGTCATGCATATCCGATTATAGAGACTAGTTACCAGACATCCGACATGTGCTTCGGACGGGGCAGACACTTATCCAGCCCCAGCCCTAGCACGTGACTATCCGATACTGGGCCGATATACACAATACTTGGTATACTACGCTTGATACAGATCTTAAATATTCTTAGATGGATAGACCGGAGAATTGGGTAGACTTCGTGCTTTGCTAGAAGCCGATCGTGTCTCGTAAATCGGTAGAACGTAGTACTTGGTACGTACGTGATTCGGATACTCCGACGACCGTTTGACTGCCAATTATCCGGGGATCTCATGGGTCGCTTCCCAAAGATTCACCGATGACGTATGACTCGCACTTTTATTAATCTGGGATTAATATGAGAGAGAAAATTAATCTGGGATTAATTACGGAGATATTTTATATCTTTCAATAAAATATCAATTTAAAGAGAGAGAGAATGATTAATTTGGAATTATCGATGATTAATAATTTGATATATTAAACGAAATTGGAATTCGAATTCGGGCGAGCGAATTAATTTAGAATTAATTCGTTAGCGACGTGAATAGTGATTTCGCTAGGCGTAATCATTTAATTACGACGCGACGGAAAATTCGTTAATTTAGAATTAGCGAATCCGAGCCCGAGATTATTTACGAGCGCATTCGCATTTCGAATTCGAGCGCGGCTCGTCAAATCAAGCGTCAAATCGCTAGTCGCATCTAGCGTCACATCAAGCGTCAAATCATGTCACTTTGAGTGATGTGACAATTGATTAGATTGATTGATTGATTGACTTGATGTGATTGAGGGATGTGGTTGTTGAGGGAATTAATGGTTTTATTTGTTTGACTTTTAAACCATTAAAGTAAAATGGATTTAATGATTTGTTAAAATCATTTTGTGTAAATATACACCCTTCTTTTACAAAAAACCGTGAACTCACTTTCCCTCATCTCTCTCATCTTCTTCTCCTCTCATCTTCACGCCATTTTCTGGTTTTGTGAGGCAGTGAACTGCCGAATTCAACAAAGGATAATGGAGGAAGCAAGTGTGATTTTATGGTAAAATCAAGAGTGCTAGCACACTCCGGGATCAATGCGAAGGTGATAGGGAAGTCCCCCCATGAGTTGGGAACCATTTCGGAAAGCTTGGAGCTTGATTTTGGTGACCAAAACCGAACCAGTGGCTGTGTTTTACTGCTACTGCGTGAGCAGTTCATGAAGGGCAGTGAGCTCGTTTTTGTTGCCCAAATCGTCTCTCAACCGCTCGATGTAAGTATTCCGCAACTTCGTCGTTGTATTCGCTTGTGTTTCATGCTTGGATTTTGATCTTGGGACCTATAGAAAATCTAACACGTCCTCGGACCAATTTATCTTTGAAAGGATAGGGTCAACTTGGGGTTCATAGGTAAGATTTGGCAAGTTAGATCTGGAGCAGTTAGGCAAGTAAATATGATTTCTTTTAAAAGGTTGTGACACGAACCCATTTCTCCGGCATCATCAAGAAAACCAAAAGAAAATCTAAAATCACATCAACGTTAACAGGCCCAATTGGTTTCTGGTGATGTTCAGTTCACCACAAGATAACACTTTAAAAAATTTCTCCATGTGTCCAAGCCAACCTGGCAAAGCAATAAAAGCATCAGCACGATTAATCATTTATATTAATCGTTCAGACATACCTGGCACGATCA
>SKCR01025124.1:0-18355 GCA_019454045.1 Zanthoxylum bungeanum
CTCTTTAGCAATAATTGATAAAACATGATAGACATGTTGATGACGGTTCCACCAGTTAAGTACTTGAAAATTTTATGCACTAAACCTTCAGGAGGAAACTCGAAATTAGTATATAAATAATTATCTAATTTCAGGTTATTAGTCGTGTTATCCCTACGTTTTTTATTACGTTGTAGTAACCAACGATCACCTACACTACGTCTTGAATGTATTGTTAGGGTTGGTGCTCTGAGTGCCAATCCAGATCGTATTTATGTCCGATTCATAAATACGAGCAATTGTGTTTTCCATAATATTACTAATTTAGTGGTAGCACCATTGTCTTTTATACACTTATTCGATCTAATTGCGATTATATATCTGATTACGATTAGATCGAAACTAAATCTGGTTCAGTGATACGTGTATATTAGACAAAGACCCTAGGATTTACAGTATAGTGCGCAATTACAACGTAGTTTGTAATTGACATTGGGAAGCACACTATTAGTTGTATATCCTTAAATAAAGTTCCTGGTCAAGATTTGCTAACACGGGTCGGTTAGTAAAATCCGCTGAGACCAGTACATGTCGTATATCGTGACTTGGTCCGATGGTTTATCCCAGTGAACCATGAGTCTCGGGATACTCGTATAGACATGTAGGTGTTTATTTGATAAGACATTGAACGACTCACTGAAGGTTTCCTAATATATGGTACACCAACGTCAATAAGAACCTTCTCGAGTTGAGCGATCATAGTGGTCCTTCGACTTGAGATACCACCGTGGATATATGAGCTATCCTCCACACTTTGATGGCAGTCACGTCAACGATCTATCCATGATCAGACCTCCGCCTGTTCGTTGGGTGTGGACTGATGCTCATGATATCATGTGCGTATCAAGAAAGGATCCGTTAGTCCTGTGTATAGGGCATAGACATCCAGCACGTGTTTATGATCTAGTAAATCCATGGACGTGGTATAACTTCGGAAATTAGTTCTGAGTGTTATTTAGAGATCGTAAATTAAAAGTCGACTGTATTATGCCGAACGGATTTGACATTTTCATCTATATCCCATGTATAATACAGATAGCTGTGACGAAGGAATTATATGTATGCTATGACCTCGGCTTGTATAGTTTAGCGAGATTATCCGTGGTCATCATAATCCATGAGTGAGTGGATTATGGTCACAAAATTGGATTTCGTGACGAATAAACCTAAACTTAGAGAGTCCCACAATATGAAGTGTACTCGTTGAGCATTTGGGCAACGCGATATGAATAATACGGATTATTCATAATACTTCACCGGATTAAATGAGTTAATTCGGATCATTTAATCAGTTAAACGATAACACATGCATTAGGGATTTTGTCCGCTAATAATTATTGTGTATTTGTATTTGATACATAATATGATTAGATACACATTAATTATTCGTCAAATGAGATTTTGACACATGCCATAAATATATATTTGTTATTTAATGTAAATAAAAATACATATATGTGTGTTAATTAATTGTTTAATTATTTAGTAGTTAAATAATTAAATAATTAAAATTAAAGCTTATCCATCTGTCATTAATTGAATGATACATGGTGAGTTTTAATTGGACCACTTGGCATGAGTTTGATTTCACTTTATTATGTCCTAATTTGATTGGCTAAAATAAAGTGAAATTGGTATTTTAATTTGATTAAAATAAAAAGACAAAATTACCCCACCTTTTGACTTGTAAAAGTCGGTCAAGATGGAAACAAAAAGTGGAATTGTTTTCATCTTCTTCTCATACACTCCACTACCGAAAGTTCAAGAAAAAATGGGTTTCCAACTTTGTTTGGTAAATCCATAAAGAAATGAAGCAAAAATCAAGAAAAAAGTTTAGGAAAAACAAGGATTAAAGGTAATCTTTCATAACCCTAAACTTAGAAATTTTGTTTCTTGTTTCTTGATCATTTAGAATGGTTCTAGGGTTCTTTCATTTCTGAAAAATTGGGGCTTTTGGTTGTGGATGATTGAAATGGAAGATTAGTGCATGTGTGAAGTGGGTTTTGATGGAATTAGTGTAATTTCATTTCAATTTGTTCAAATTATTGTTGGACAATATAGTTGCCATTCTAGAGTTGTTGATCCACTCTTAGATAGCTAGTATTATTCTAGAGTTGTTCATATGTGGTGGGACTCATTTGGTGATGGATTAATTAGATTAATCTTTGTGAAAATTGGATTAAAGCATGATTTTTGGGCCAATTTCGTTTTCTGATCAGACCTGGAAAATTTCTATTTTGGGAATGAAATTGGTGTCTTTTGAATGTTATTGATGTATTTTGGGAGTTGGCACAATTTCCGAAAAGTGTTTCCGACTTGAAATAAGCGAAAACGGCCAAAATCGGCGTTGCGGGGTGACTTTTGAGCAACCGGGTGACGGCTGTCCAAACAGTGAATCCGTCACTGTTCCGACAGCCCATGAACTACCCCAACACTATTGGAACTGACTTGGGCAGTTTCCATAAGTGTCGGGTAGTCGGTTCAGTCAAAAACGCGTTTTAGGCCATTTTGCGGAAATTCGGTTTTCGTAAAAGTTTCGCGAAATTTCAACTATGTTAATTTTAATATTTGATACTAAATAAATAGGTTTAGGTGAAATATGAATAAATTATTCATATTAGATATTGAATAATATTCGGTATTTTGAAAAAGTTTTAAAATACGATTTCGCCCGACCCGCGCTTCCGCTGCGCCCCATCGCCCAAAACCCCAACAAAAATGGTATCAGAGCGGGTCTGATGCTTCATCCATTACATTATTCATGCTTGATATATGATATATAATCCAATTTTAATGTTCGCACATGCTTAGACTCTAGATATGTTTCTTAACTGTTCGGTTCTACGCTAACGAATATGTAACAGAAATTTAATTTTTAAATTGTGTTATGTTTTTTAAAGTAGAATTGAAATGTTTAGAAAATGATTTAGATTAAAATTCTGTATTGGATGTAGAGTATAACTTCCATAGGAAAATCCCCGCTTTTAAATATGGTTGTAAAGTAACGTGTATTGGATACATGTTTCTCGGTCCGTCTTGTCAGTACGGTTTATGGGTAATTTTCTATAAGTGCACCCGAGATCATGCCAAAGCTGTGAGGGTGTAGTTATAGGATTATTATCCATACCGGTTCTATATTGATACTGAATAAATTCAAGTGAAAGTGGAAATCCTGAACGTGCCAAAGCTATCAGGACTACACCGGTAGCTTGAGTTTATCATTGACAAGTATAGCCTTGATACGCCTCCCTGTGAATGTGCCAAAGCTGGCACAACGAGAAATGGTCAGGACCAAAACCAGGAGTCACTGGCGAGTGATTGACAATGAGTTGTCTACCTAATGAATATACGTAGGCGAGATCGTGTCAAAGCTGTGAGTCGAAATATATTCATGAGATCCTACTCTCACTATGGAATTCGATTTAATTATTGAATTCCCATTGTCCGTTGGGGATTACGGTATTACGTAAAGTAATGGGAGACACTGCTGGTTAAAAATCCATAACTCAGGCAGTGCGTAATATTTTAGAATTTACTGCTTTTGTTTTCTTTTTATTATATACTGCTTATAGAGTTTAAGCTTCTAATCGACTGCATAGTATATTACTTGAATATATAGGTTTCTGACTTTACCTATGGTTGCGTAGTTCTAGAATATGTTCTAGAAAGATAGTAGACTTAGATATTGTTAGATTAGTTGAAACCATCGGGAACTGTTGTTGTGATTTTCTTGAAAATCAAGATGGTTTATGACTTAGTTACTAAGTCGCGATTAGGTAATCTAAATAGATATCTGGTTTAGGATATAATAGTCTTGTTAGAACGGTTTCTTATGCAGTGAGAATTGACACGAATCAGTTCATGTCTCGAGATTCTTAACTGGCATTAAGAAAACCCCTTTAGTATTTGTTTGTCTTATAATGACGTTTCTTAGCTTTAGTGACTTTTAGAAGTCATGTGTCTGACACAATTTGCTAATCAATTATTTGTAATCGTTGTGAATAATTGAACGTAAATAATAAAGCTTAAGAAATGAGATGCATATAGTTGTGTATAGAGAATTTCGATTCTCATAATACGACAACTGTAGGTATTTGATACTGGATCTCCCGTCTAGTTAATTAAAATAATGTTTAATGACTGTTTTGATATTTGATATCAGAACTTGTGACTATTGGATAGTTACTTGTTCTGTATAAACAGTTGTTACATATTTTAAAGCGACTAGTAGTGTCATTAATGAAAGATAAGCATTAAGAAAATATTCGGTAGAATAAATAACTTAGAACTGTGCTTTATGAGATTTTATCGTAAAAGCATCAGATGCTTGTTCCGTATGGTAAAGGATGGTCTGATATGATATCACACCACATATCCTTATCCGTTTAATGAATATTGTATTCAGGAAGTGATTAAATCTCATTTAACCGATGATTGTCATTGGACCACAGATTTATTAAACTAATGCTTTGGAAGTATGTAGTTTGATGAATTGGAAATTGCCTTAGATAGTTATCTTTGCTTCGTAACTCAGTTGATGAATTGTCATGACTTAGTTACGTGTTTCTAATAAAGAACATGTTGAACGTCTTGAATTGTTCAAGAACTGTCAATATGTTTCTAATGAAACGTGGATAGAATATTTTTGAATGGTTCGGGGATATTCTATTTGTAGTGTTGAAAACTATATTTTAGAAATTCATTGCGTGTCTTTGAATTGTTCGAAGATGTTTGATTTGATCAAACGCATGAATTTAAGGCAATTAGTTCTAAGGTTATTTATTGAATATGATTCTTACTCAGTATTAAACTTCTGCGAATCCATTTTGATAGAATTGGTCAGTGGGAGTAATCGAATCTTATATGATTTGATTCGTCGATATTGAGTGTTACCGAATTAGTTTTCAATACTCTTTGGGGTTATGCTCCATTAACGCTATTTCGTCTCTTTAATTTAGGTTCCATTTGTTTCTAGAGATACATATATGATATGCATAGTAGAAAATTTGAATATTGAAAAGTTTAAGATTTGAGACTTTCTTTTGTATAATTATTATATAATTGAAAGTACGTGTGCCTCGGAGGTACGAGTGATAGGTTTATCATTTATTCTATTTAATAGAATATTATATTTTATTTGATAGAATATCTTTCCTACGATCCTGAGTAATAACATTATTTTGTTACTTGGTGGTTGACATTGGATGTTGACGATTGTAGAAAAGACTTGACTTAGTGAAGTCAAATGAGAGAATGATAAACTATAAGTGGAATTAAATAATTAATAAGATGAAAAGACCCTTAGACAACTTCCGTATAAGTCTAATAGGATGTCAGAATCGTTTACAAAGTATTTGATACTTAATGATTCTGAAGTTTTCTTATCGAAGAAAATTATCCTATAACTTATAGTGGGAGCAATATTTGATATCGATTTCGGAAATTACATTTGAACCATAAATCTAAGATTGTTCATAGCTTACTACGATCAAGTTTTGGACTTGATTAGGCTTTTGTTATGAATAGTTCATAAAATGTGCAAATTGTTTGCGCAATAAAAGCGAAGTGAGCTTGATAAAGGTTTGACCTTTATAGTATAACAGTGAGAAAGGTTATTCTCAGTAATCTATTGTAGATTCTGAGGAACCTAGTCTCTTGTCGCACTGAATGGACAATTAAGGATTTGTTGGTTAATGTTGATATTAAACCATGGTTTTGGCTAAAGAATGCAAAATGGCGTTCTTGAGTGATTTCTTCGAATGAGAGATCTGTCGTGATTTCTTTGTTTGAAGAGTTCATTCTAGAATGGCCATAGAGTTTTTATTCTGCTAAGATCACAGTTTGATATACTAGCTTATGGATCCTATTGTAGACTCAGATGAGCTTTCCGGAAAACCGTGTTCTCTAGTTTTGATATCAGTCAAATTGTATGGTTTTATCGAAGTATAGAGAATACATATTTGTCAGTAGGGTCAGTGGGAACGTACAAATTTCTTTCTAGTATTATATATCCTGAGTCTTCTTTTCTCCGTGAATGCAGTGGGAGTAGTCTCTGTTATATTTGATATAAAGTTTTATATAAGATATAAAACTGAGAGACTTGTGAGAGACTCCCATTAGTCGTATATTAGATATGATCTAATAAATGACACAATAAGACTATCTGTATGACAGTTAGTATAACTGTTTGACAGTTAACGTGTCTTATATATATATAGTATTCATCTTTCGTAAATGATGATTCCTTTGTCGAAAGTGAAATTGATTAGAATGTCTAGTCAATCTTATGCACCATAGGATGATGACATAATGAATACTATATTATATGCGATTAAAGATGTCAATTTAATCATAATTGTTACGGGTTATTTTGATATACTGTAGACCATATGATGGATCTAGAAACATGTTCTTTGTGATCTTTGAGATATTAAGAACAAGTTTCTCATACATGGAGAATTTAGTCTGCAACCGTAAGGTCAGATTAGTTTTGATTCTAATTATGACATTAGATAGTATATGTCATATAAAGTCAGAAAAGATGCAGTGAGAGTGTCACAAATGATTCTACTAAACTAGTGGAATCAGTTGCAACTTATGAAGTATTGACTTATGAAGTTGCGTAGTGACCTTATAGATTAGATGTCTTCGTATTAATGTAGTGCTTGCGGTTGTCTACAAAGTATTTGGATTTGATCTCTAAGTACATAGACAACTTAATAGCTATAGCATAATACTAATATAGTGTCTGAGTCATATTGATGTAGAATTTGGATTCTGAAAAATATGAATGATGCAGGTTAAGGAAAACGGTTGGGTTTGTTGGACAGACTCAATTTGTTAAAGCAGGCTTACTTGTTGTTGCCTACCTCTTGAGTGCTGGTGAGCTCTTGAGGGCCATGAGTATGCGATACACATTAAGATGTGTATAGGATATCATGGATTGACACTAGAGAAAGTGAGAGAAATTGTTAGGGTTGGTGCTCTGAGTGCCAATCCGGATCGAATTTATGTCTGATTCATAAATACGAGCAATTGTGTTTTCCATAATATTATTAATTTAGTGGTAGCACCCTTGTCTTTTATACACTTATTCGATCTAATTGCGATTATATATTTGATTACGATTAGATCAAAACTGAATCTGGTTCAGTGATACGTGTATATTAGACAAAGCCCCTAGGTATTTATTTGATAAGACACTGAATGACTCACTGAAGGTTTCCTAATAATGGTACACCAACGTCAATAGGAACCTTCTCGAGTTGAGCGAGCATAGTGGTCATTCGACTTGAGATACCACCGTGGATATATGAGCTATCCTCCATACTTTGATGGCAGTCACGTCAACAATCTAGCCATGATCATGTTGGATTCTCTAAGAACAATGCCAAGATCATTTAAGCAAAAACGATGTGTGAATACGCAAAGTAATATAGCCGAAAATACTTACAATGCTCGGTTGTGTGGATGTGTTGAGTTCAAAAATTTGAATCCTTTGAAGTGCTCCAAGCTCCTTTTGATTTGTATGGTTGAGCTCCAAGCTTTGAATCTTGAATTCCAAACTCAATGGGAATGGTTTCCCCATCACCTTTGTTGCCCTTTTTAGTGCTAGCTTAGGAAAATTGCTACAAAATTTCCTTATTCTTGAGAGCAACTCTCGGCAATACAAAGAGAAAAGATGGGAGAGGTTCACGCCACTTGTGAAGAAGAAGAGAGAGTGAGTGATATGTGTTGAATGAATTGATTTTCCAAAAATAAAAGTCATATACCAAATACAACATTTGGTAAATGTCACTCAACCTATCAAATAAAATAATGAAATGTGTATTACAAGTTACCATCAATTAATACTAACTTCCATCACCATAAATGTAAGTAAAGTGACAAGTGATGTGACTTGTGGTGGGCCCCACATGATTCAAAATCCGAGTGGGCCCGTAAATACATTCCGGGCTCGGGTTCGTTAATTCTGAATTAACGATTTTTTCCGTTGCAACGTAATTAAATCAAATTTAATTAAATAATTATGCCTAGCAAAATTACTATTAAAGTCGCTCGCGAATTAATTCTAAATTAATTCGTTCGCCCGAATTAAAATCCAATTTTAATTCCGTTATGAAATCTAATTTCATTTAATATATCGACTATATATAATTTTATCGATTAATTCAAAATTAATTGTTATCTCTCTTCTATTCGAATTTTATCCCAGATAAATTCTCACCGTAATTAATCCCAGATTAATTTTCTCTCTCTAATAATTAATGCTAAATTAATTCTGTTCGAGTCAAACGTCATCGGTGAATCTTCGGGAAGCGACCCATGAGATCCCTGGATATGTTGGCAGTAAATTCGGTCGTCGGACTATCCGAACACGTGCATACCCCGTACCACGTTCTTACCGATTTACAAGACATGGTTGGCTTCTAGCAAAACACCGTGCCTACCCAATTCTCCAGAAATATTCTTTAAGGAATATATAATCTTTGTCAGGCGTAGTATACGTTGTATTGCGTATTGTGATCCAGTATCAGATGTCACATGCAAGGCATGGGGCTGGAATAGTGTCTGCCCCGTACGAAGCATATATCGGATCACAAGCAACTAGTCTCTATAATCGGATAATCATGACCTTGTCATATTATCCCGATAGTTGAAACATAATAGAGAACCAGTTCTGTATCCCTGCGTGATCATCATCTCCATATAACTGAAGTGATACTCCCGTCTTGACATCACACCCAATACACTATGATTCTCAATAAACCCAGAAGAGGCGTACATAGAACCTGTTAAAGTCCCGGACGACCAAAACCAAAGCGTATTAATTGTCGCAAGTATTAGCGATGCAAGTCTCAGGTTAAGACCAAATACATCTACCCTGAATCGGATTCCCATAGACACATAGTCATACTACCAATGAGATTCCGAGGGGTCTATCTAGAGCGAAGCTGTTCCCGTATCATCGGTAAACACAACCTCCTATCACACTTGCATAAGTATCCAATACTTAAATATATGAGAACTATGTTGTTATGCTTCCACAACGCGCACAAGTGGAATACTAGTCTATTCCGCATTATCGATATCCAGTCTCGATAATACTACGACTAGGGATATTTAATGATTAAACCTTAATGGATTGATATTGTCTCATATCTTATAATCCGGAACTAATCATAAGGACTTTTATCATTTATATATTCAAGTAATCTAATTACAAAATGATAAAATAGCAATTTCCTTTGTCACATAGTTAATTTGTACAAAAACCACAATGTCTTTTACAAATAGTGACGCTATGGGTCATAATTTTCTAACAATCTCCCACTTGGCCTATAGCCAATCACTCAAGTATCTAACAACTGAACTATGTACATGTCGCTCAAACCTTTGCTGAGGAATATCTTTCGTCAGTGGATCTGCAATGTTGTCCTCTGATGCGACCTTCTCGATCTTCACATCGCCACGATGTATGATCTCACGAATCAGATGGAAACGTCGAAGAACATGCTTAGATCGTTGATGAGACCGCGGTTCCTTAGGCTGCGCTATAGCCTCTTTATTGTCACAATACAATGGAACGGGCTCAGCTGCTAACAAAACTACTCCTAATCCAATTAAGAATTTACGGATCCAAACTGCCTCTTTTGATGCTTCAGCTGCATCAATATATTCAGCTTCTGTTGTTGAACCGGCAACAGTCTATTGCTTGGAAGATTTCCAGCTTACTGCTCTGTTATTCAAACAAAATATGTACCCAGATTGCGACTTACAGTCGTCTTTATCGGTTTGGAAACTTACGTCGGTAAACCCAGTTACCTCAAGTTCTCTATCTCCATAGATTAAGAAAGCATCCTTAGTTCGTCTAAGATACTTAAGGATGTTCTTAACCGCCATCCAGTGACCATCACCTGGATCGGCCCGATAACGACTACACATGCTCAAAGCATATAGACATCAGGTCACGTACATATCATGACATACATGATCGATCTGATTGCCGAAGCGAACGGGATCTGACTCATGTTGTCTCTCTCATCTTGAGTTTTAGGACACATGTCCTTAGATAGAGTGACACCATGTGACACTAGCAACAGTCCTCTCTTAGACTATTCCATATTGAATCTCTTCAACACTTTGTCAATGTACGTGCTCTGGGAGAGGCCAAACAACTTTCTAGATCTATCCCGGTAGATCTTTATTCCCAGAATAAAGGCTGATTCTCCCAGATCTTTCATGGAGAATTTTAATGAAAGCCAAGCTTTCACTGATTGTAGCATGGGAATGTCATTGCCCATAAGCAATACATCATCAACGTAAAGGACAATGAATTTCAGTGCGCTCCCACTAACCTTCTTATATACACAAGGATCATCCTCGCTTTGAATGAAATCATATTCTTTTATGATCTCATCAAAATGTTGGTTCCAAAAAAAAATGCTTGCTTCAATCCATAAATGGATCGATTTAACTTGCAAACCTTGTATGCATGTTTTGGTATGACAAAACCATCAGGCTGTTGCATATAAACATCCTCTAAAAGGTTTCCGTTAAGGAAAGCAGTTTTGACTTCCATCTGCCATATTTCGTAATCGAAATATGCAGCAATAGCAAGCATTATTCGAATGGATTTAATCATGGCAATAGGTGAAAAAGTTTCATCATAATCGACACCATGTCGTTGACGATACCCTTTCGCTACAAGCCTAGCTTTGTACGTTTGTATGTTGCCATCCATGTCGGTCTTCTTCTTGAAGACCCATTTGTAACCAATAGGATTTACGGCTTCTGGTGCATCAACTAATGTCCAAACTTTGTTGGTGTACGTGGAATCAATTTCGGACTTCATGGCTTCTTGCCATAAAGCGGAGTCGATATCTAATATCGCTTCCTCATACGTAGCCGGTTCGTCTTCCTCAATAAGATTAATATCCACATGAGGTGAGATCAGAATCCCATACCTCTCAGGTTGTTTTCTGACTCTCTCCGACCTACGCGATTCTTGTGTATTCGGAGATTGTGGTACAGTCTCATCCCTGATGAACTGTTCGTGTTCCGTTAAGGATTCTGTGCCAGGAATAATATCACTCCGATTTTCAACGAGTTCTACTTTCTTCCCACTTACCACTGCATTTAGGAATTCATTTTCGAGGAAAACCGCATGTAGAGCGACAAATACTTTGTTCTCTTGTGGGTTGTAAAAGTAATATCCTTTGGTTTCCCTAGGATAACCTATAAATAGACACTTATACGAGTTGGGTTCAAATTTGGTACCATCCAAACGTTTAACGTATGCCCAGCAACCCCAAATCTTCAGAAAAGGGAAACCCGGTTTCTTTCCTGTCCATATCTCATACGGAGTCTGTTTAACAGACTTTGACGGAATCTTATTCAAAATAAGTATTACACTGTTCAATGCATATCCCCAGAAGGAAATAGGTAGCTCAGTGCGACTCATCATAGACCTTACCATGTCTAACAAAGTTCGGTTTCTCCGTTCGGACACACCGTTTAATTGAGGTGTTCCGGGAGGAGTCCACTGTGAAAGAATATCATACTCTTTCAAGTAATCAAGAAACTCATTGCTCAAGTATTCTTCACTACGGTCCGACCGTAATGTCTTAATATATTTGCCGGTCTGTTTTTCTATTTCGTGTCGAAACTCTCTGAATTTCTCAAAGGTTTCCAACTTGTGTCTCATAAGATACACATAACCATAACGCGATGCATCATCTGTAAAGGTTACAAAGTATTCATATCCACCTCTAGCCTGGCTAGACATGGGCCCACATACGTTACTATGAACAATGGCTAACAGTTCGGTGGCACGTGCACCTTTACCGCTAAAAGGTGTTTTAGGTATTTTGCCTAATAAACAAGATTCGCAGACGTCATATGGATTTGGATCAAATCCGTCCAAGTACCCACTCTTCGAAAGTGTGGATATGCGAGTCTTGTTAATGTGTCACAGACAATAATGCCACATATAAGTTTCATCTTTGTTACTTAATTTAAGCCTTTTGTTTGTTACATGATATGTTTGAGATTGATTTATATTTAAAATATAAAGACCATTATTCACATCAACACTGCATATCTCCATATCATTTTTATACATAAAACACCCAGTGTTTCTAAATACAAAAGTATACCCACATTGGGCTAATAAAGATACAGATATAATATTCCTAGTCAAATTAGGTACACAATAATAATCTGATAAGTTTAGTACATGCCCCGAGGGCAGTTCCAAAATATAAGTCCCAACGGCCAAAATGGCGACTCTAGTCCAATTTCCAACTCGGAGGTCAATCTCTTCTGAAGCCAGTCTCCTGTTAATCTGCAGATCCTGCACATCAGTACATATATGAGTACCACAACCAGAATAAAAAATCCAATTTTTAATACTAGAAGTAGACATGTTTATTTCTATAACAAACATACCTGAAGCCGGTGCATTGTCCGCTTTGATTTCCTTCATGTACGCCTTGTACTCACGACAATCACGCTTCCAGTGACCCAGTTTGCCACACTGCAGGCATACATCTTGGGATTTGTCATTTTCCTTCCCAGAAGACTTTGACGATTTGGCCTTGCCTTTCTTCTTCTTCTTTTTCTTCTTTACACCTCCAGTAGCCTTCGGCCAAGCCTTGGGAGACTGAGATGTTGAAGCAAAGTGCGCCTCGCGCTTTTTGCCCTTCAATATCACTTTTTCTGCTTCACGCAGCATTGCCATCACTCTCCAAGAGTATGGTCTTAGTTCATCATATTGTAGTTCATGATGAACCCGCTCCAGCTGTCAAAAAAGAAACTGCAAGATCAAATCTATGAAGTCTCATCCTCAAAGGTTATGCCTAGCTGACCCAACTGTTCGATGTCAGCAATCATCTGCGACACATGGTGCTCGACAGATGTACCCTCTGACATTCGAGAGCGAAAGAGCTTCTTCTGCAATTCATACCTTTGCGATCTAAGGTTAGATCGATGAAGTCCTTCAATTTTGCCATCATAGTATATGGATCCAATCCCTTGTTCTGATGACGAAATTGAGGGGTCATTGTAGCGAGCATGACAGATTGAGCAGTTGAGTTTTCATCGCTATGAGTCTTCCAAAGCTCAAGCTCAAGCGGCTGCTCATTTCCGGGCTTAGGCCCGAGAGGTCTCTCTATCATATAGAGCATTCTCTCAGCCCCCAGGACAATCCTGAGGTTCATATCCCAGTCAGGAAAGTTCGCACCATTAAAGACATTTTCACCCATGATAATGTCTATAACCTTGATCTTTCCAGCCATCTTAATTGCAATAGTCTAACTATTCAATTAGCGATTTTTGGGTACAGTCCAACTGTTACAAGAAAATAATAAAATATTAGTCCAACTAATAAATAAATAAAATGACGAAATAATTTGAAATCGCGTATTGGTAAGTATTTGAACGAAATTGCAAATTCAATACTAGCCTCCTACCATTTTTCGGCGAGCTTCTAACCCTCTGTTGAGTACTCGGGAAACATAGTTTCCTAGTGGGCTAGGATCCCGTTAATAACATACAACCTTGACTTTGGCCAACAAGCTGTATGATATTTAACTAGGTTGATCTCTAAGATCAATTGGATCTTATCCAATTCCTAGATCCGGAAGGTGGACCTCGAAGTCTGAAATATATACTATATATGCCAATATATCTAATATATTTTCCTAACATTTTCCTCTGAATCAACTAAGCCTTGGCTTTGGCTCAACAAGCTTAATGATTCCAGTTAAGCGGGACCCATTGACTTTGGAAAGCTTCGTAATCCATGTCGATGAATAAGAAGTGACCTTGACTTTGGCCAACAAATCACAACTTGCCCAAGACATGCGATATGGAACAAAGCTTTCATGGTTCAAATAAATCCGCGATGGACATTGATCTTGACTTAGGCCAACAAACCAATCCCAATCTTGGATCTTGAGAAAGAACCACTAAATGGAAGGAAATCCCTTAATATTTGTTGAGGTTTTTCGCGTAAATTGACAACCAATTTATTATCTTTGATTAGGTCTCATCATACACCTTTAAGCATGCATTCTAAAAGCATAATAAGGCGCGATAAATAAAATAATAATGATATACAGATGGATATTTCACAAATTATTCCTAGAACAAATCACTCTATTTCCTCTCCCCGGCTAGCACTATTCTAACTTCTACCCAATTACATAATAAAATAAAGAAACCTCATTACATTGAGGGGAATTGGTGATAAGAGAATTACAAAGAGTCAAGAGATAAAGGCTGGACACGCAGGTCCAATTTATAAATTCTAAATTTATTACAACAACAATTTCAAAATATTGCCCTCACCCATATAATATCTATCGATATACATTATTCATACAATACATCCATGTATTCACACAAAGCATGTTATTCAATCAATCTAATCCAATTAATTAATCTTTGAATTAAGTGATCATCCAATGTTCAAACAACGAATTGATTTGCGCGAGTCCAACTCGTTTAAGAATAAGTACTCAAAGTGCGAATTCTTGAATTATATCGAACTACAATTTTAAATCCAATTTAATTTGTATTCAATACTAATTCTCATTTAATTTCAAATTAAATAATTACACTTTATTAATGTGCTTTTACGACTTAGATTCTAAATCTAATATTAATGGGTCTCAAAGGCCCAATTAACATCCAAGGTTAATTAACTAAAGTCCAATGGGCTTTCAATTAATTTCTTAAGGCATGGACTTTGGCAACCAAAGCCCAATAAGGAATCACCCTTTGCCATAAAATTAATTTTGGCCCATTAGGCCAAATTACTTATTTAAAGGCCCATTGATTATATTTGAACTTAATGGTATGGTTTTAGGCCCAATTTGGATCCAATCCAATTGTCCTAAACCAACTTGGCCCAACCAAGCCCATTCGGCCCAAATACAATAATTTTAGCCCAATTCCAAATTTAAGCCTAATTAATTAAATTCCAATATTCCAAATATCACAATTTATTTAATTAAAGTGTATAGCCATAATTAATTAGTTAAATTAACATTTCCAAAACACCAATTTAATTAATTAATCATGCTTTATTATATTCAATTCATGTCCAACACAATTGAAACAAAATCAAGTCATTAACATGCTCTTTCATTCACGGCAATCATGGGATTTATTCATCAATTTTGATTTCAATCAAATTAAATCACAAATCAATATATCCAAGCATTTTAAACACTCCCAATGGTCTAAAAAATCAAACACCATGAGATACAAAGGGTCCAATACTCGGCCAAGGTAAGCAAAATTAGGGAAAATTTATCCAATTTATTTTCTCAAATTTTAAGATGCATAAATCTAATTTAACATCATCCAAGCTTAACCAAACCATCAATTTGAAGATATCATGCTCAAATCAAAAATCCCCAAAATAAAGTATATAAACCCTCAGTTCATTTCATGCTTAATTTGGCTCATGATACCATTGTTGGGTTCTCTAAGAACAATGCCAAGATCATTTAAGCATAAAAGATGTGTGAATACGCAAAGTAATATAGCGGAAAATACTTACAATGCTCGGTTGTGTGGATGTGTTGAGTTTAAAAATTTGAATCCTTTGAAGTGCTCCAAGCTCCTTTTGATTTGTATGGTTGAGCTCCAAGCTTTGAATCTTGAATTCCAAACTCAATGGGAATGGTTTCCCTATCACATTTGTTGACCCTTTTAAGTGCTAGCTTAGGAAAAATTGCTACAAAATTTCCTTATTCTTGAGAGCAACTCTCGGCAATACAAAGAGAAAAGAGGGGAGAGGTTCACGCTAGTTGTGAAGAAGAAGAGAGAGTGAGTGATATGTGTTGAATGAATTGATTTTCCAAAAATAAAAGTCATATACCAAATACAACATTTGGTAAATGTCACTCAACCTATCAAATAAAATAATGAAATTGTATTACAAGTTACCATCAGCTAATATTAACTTCCATCACCATAAAGGTAAGTAAAGTGACAAGTGATGTGACTTGTGGTGGGCCCCACTTGATTCAAATCCGAGTGGGCCCGCAAACAATTCCGGGCTCGGGTTCGTTAATTTCGAATTAACGATTTTTTCCGTTGCAACGTAATTAAATAAAATTTAATTAAATAATTATGCCTAGCAAAATTACTATTAAAGTCGCTCGCGAATTAATTCTAAATTAATTCGTTCGCCCGAATTAAAATCCAATTTTAATTCCGTTATGAAATCTAATTTCATTTAATATATCGACTATATATATTTTATCGATTAATTCAAAATTAATTGTTATCTCTCTTCTATTCGAATTTTATCCCAGATAAATTCTCACCGTAATTAATCCCAGATTAATTTTCTCTCTCTAATAATTAATGCTAAATTAATTCTGTTCGAGTCAAACGTCATCGGTGAATCTTCGGGAAGCGACCCATGAGATCCCTGGATATGTTGGCAGTAAATTCCGGTCGTCGGACTATCCGAACACGTGATACCCCGTACCACGTTCTTACCGATTTACAAGACATGGTTGGCTTCTAGCAAAACACCGTGCCTACCCAATTCTCCAGAAATATTCTTTAAGGAATATATAATCTTTGTCAGGCGTGTATACGTTGTATTGCGTATTGTGATCCAGTATCAGATGTCACATGCAAGGCATGGGGCTGGAATAGTGTATGCCCCGTACGAAGCATATATCGGATCACAAGCAACTAGTCTCTATAATCGGATAATCATGACCTTGTCATATTATCCCGATAGTTTTAACATAATAGAGAACCAGTTTTGTATCCCTGCGTGATCATCATCTCCATATGACTGAAGTGATACTTCTATCTTGACATCACACCCAATACACTACGATTCTCAATAAACCCAGAAGAGGCGTACACAGAACCTGTTATAGTCTCGGATGACCAAAACCAAAGCGTATTGATTGTCGCAAGTATTAGCGATGCAAGTCTCAGGTTAAAACTAAATACATCTACCGTGAATCGGATTCCCATAGACACATAGTCATACTACCAATTGGATTCCGAGGGGTCTATCTAGAGCAAAGCTGTTCCCGTACCATCGGTAAACACAACCTCCTATCACACTTGCATAAGTATCCAATACTTAAATATATGAGAACTATGCCGTTATGCTTCCACAACGAGCACAAGTGCAATACTAGTCTATTCCGTATTATCGATGTCCAGTCTCGATAATACTACGACTAGGGATATTTAATGATTAAACCTTAATGGATTGATACTGTCTCATATCTTATAATCCAAAACTAATCATAAGGACTTTTATCATTTATTATTCAAGTAATCTAATTACAAAATGATAAAATAACAATTTACTTTGTCACATAGTTAATTTGTACAAAAACCACAATGTCTTTTACAAATAGTGACGCTATTGGTCAAAATTGTCTAACAGATCAGACCTCCGCCTGTTCGTTGGGTGTGGACTGATGCTCATGATATCATGTGCGTATCAAGATAGGATCCGTCAGTCCTGTGTACAGGGCATAGACATCCAGCACGTGTTTATGATCTAGTAAATCCATGGCCGTGGTATAGCTTCTGAAATTAGTTCCGAGTGTTATTTAGAGATCGTAAATTAAAAGTCAACTGTATTATACCGAATAGATTTGATGTTTTCATCTATTTCCCAGGTATAATACGGATAGCCTGTGAAGGAGGGATTATATGTATGCTATGACCTCGGCTTGTATAGTTTATCGAGATTATCTGTGGTCGTCATAATCCATGAGTGGGTGGATTATGGACACGAAATTGGATTTCGTGACGGACAAACCTAAACTTAGAGAGTCCCACAATATGAAGTGTACTCGTTGAGCACTTGGGCAACGCGATATGAATAATACGGATTATTCATAATACTTCACCGAATTAAATGAGTTAATTCAGATCATTTAATCGGTTAAACGATAACACATGCATTATGGGATTTTGTCCGCTATAATTATTGTGTATTTGTATTTGATATATAATATGATTAGATACACATTAATTATCATCAAATGAGATTTTGACACATGCCATAAATATATGTATTTGTTATTTAATGTAAATAAAAATACATATATGTGTGTTAATTAATTGTTTAATTATTTAATAGTTAAATAATTAAATAATAAAATTAAACCTTATCCATTTGTCATTAATTGAATGATATATGGTGAGTTTTAATTGGACCACTTGGCATGAGTTTGATTTCACTTTTTATGTCCTAATTTGATTGGCTAAAATAAAGTGAAATTGGTATTTTAATTTGATTAAAATAAAAAGA
>SKCR01025125.1:0-18621 GCA_019454045.1 Zanthoxylum bungeanum
ACAATCACAACATGACTAACAGTGAGCTAGATGTTGAAATCCTGGAATGTATCAATTACCTTGACAACCATTCCGATTCAAACCAAACACCACTAGTGAAAGCTTGAACTCCAAAGAAAGATCGTATCAAGCCTTCGATTGAAGAACCACCACAGCTAGAGCTGAAGTTACTTCCGAGCCATCTCAGGTATGCTTTTCTTGGAAACTCTTCTGAATTACCTATTATTTTTCTTCTTCACTAACATTGGAGCAGGAAAAAAAGTTATGAGAGTATTAAGAGAGCACAAAAGAGCCATTGGCTGGACTATAGCAGACATTCGAGCATTAGTCCATCATTTTGCATGCAACAAGATTCTGATGAATGATGAGTAAAAACCCACAGTGAGCATCAATGGAGACTCAATCCAATTATGAAAGAAGTCGTGAAGAAAGAAATCATCAAATGGTTGGATGCTGGCATCATTTACCCCATCTCAGATAGCAGTTGGGTGAGTCCTATGCAGTGTGTACCAAAGAAAGGAGTAATTACTGTGGTTACCAATGAAAAGAACAAGCTAATCCCAACACGAACGGTGACTGGATGGAGAGTATGTATGGACTACAGGAAGCTGAACAAAGCAACGAGAAATGACATTTTCCGCTGCCATTCATTGACCAGATGTTAGACAGACTGGCAGGACATGAGTTATATTGCTTTCTGGACGGATATTCAGGGTACAATCAGATTTCATCGCACCAGAAGATCAGGAGAAAACTACATTTACATGTCCCTATGGTACTTTTGCTTTCCGCATGATGCCATTTGGATTATGTAATGCCTTCTACTACATTTCAGCGTTGCATGATGGCCATCTTCTCAGACATGTTGGAGCAGAGTATGTAGGTTTTATGGATGACTTTTCTGTGTTTGGAGATTCGTTTGACCACTGCTTGTAAAATTTGGAACAGGTGTTACAAAGGTGCGAAGATACAACCTAGTGCTCAATTGGGAGAAATGCCACTTCATGGTACATGAGTGCATGTTCTTGGACACCGGATCTCACAAAAGGAATCGAGGTAGACAAAGCAAAGATTGAAACAATTGAAAAACTACCTTCGCCGACATCGTTCAAAGGGATTCGGAGTCTTCTCGGACATGCAGGTTTTTACAGGAGATTTATCAAAGACTTTTCCAAGATGCTAAACCTCTGTGCAATCTTCTGGAGAAGGATGTGCCTTTCAACTTCACCAAAGAATGCCAAGAAGCTTTTGAGATCTTAAATAGAAGCTGATTTCTGCCCCCATCATTGTAGCACCAGACTGGACCCTTCCATTTGAAGTGATGTGTGATGCTAGTGATTTTGCTGTAGGTGCAGTTTTGGGACAACGCAAAGCAAAATTTTCCACACCATTTACTACTCTAGCAGAACTTTGAATGAAGCTCAACTCAACTACACAACCACTGAAAAGGAGTTGCTCGCAGTTGTATAAACTTTTGACAAATTCCACTCCTATCTGTTGGGTCCCAAAGTGGTGGTCTACACAGATCATTCAGCAATCAAATACTTGATCACAGAAGAAAGATGCCAAACCCATATTGATCCGTTGGATACTTCTTCTGCAAGAATTTGACGTGGAGATTCGAGATAGGAAAGGGACAGAGAATCAGGTGGCAGATCATCTATCGAGGCTCGAGAATGAGAAGACAAGAAGGGAAATGATCGGAAAATCAAAGAAAATTTTCCAGATGAACAGTTGGTTTGCCATGAAACAGAAAGATGCCCCTTGGTATGCTGACTATGTCAACTACATGTGTCTTGGTCCGGGAAAAGGGCCGTTGGAATGGACAACTCAGCAAAGAAGAAATTCTTCAAAGAAGTCAAGCATTATGTCTGGGAGAAACCGTACCTATTCAAATGGTGTGATAAATTATTGAGACGGTGTGTTCCACATGAGGAAGTCATCAGTGTTTTGCAGCACTGTCATTCATCACCATATGGCGGACACTTCAGCGGAAACAAAAACTACCAAGCAGAACAAAAGGTTTGAATCAGTTTCTGGCCCACTCTTTTAAAGATGCTTATATTTTGCTCTTCAATGTGACAGGTGCCAGAAAACGGGGAATATTTCAAGGAGAAATGAAGGACCGTTGCAAAAAATTCTAGAAGGGTGGAAAATTCGAGTGGGGGGGTAGGTATGGATGATAGGGGACCCTTTGTTCCATCATGGGAAACTGTACATCCTGGTTGTTGTAGACTACGTCTCCAAATGGGTCGAAGCAATTGCACTGCCATCCAATGATTCAAAAGTGGTGATCAAATTCCTGAAAAAGAACATTTTTACTCGGTTCGGAACACCTCGTGCAATCATCAACGATGGTGGCACACATTTCTGAAACAGATACTTTGATGCACTCATATCCAAATACGGAGTTACTCATAAAGTTGCCACTGCTTATCATCCACAGTCAAATAGACAGGTTGAAGTTTCAAACAGGGAAATCTAAGAATCTTGGAGAGAATGTTGGATCAACAAGGAAAGATTGGTCTACAAAACTAGATGATGCATTATAGGCCTACCGAATAGCTTACAAGACACCCATTGGTATGTCCCCATATAGATTGGTGTTTGGGAAAGCGTGTCATCTGCCAGTTGAGCTTGAACACAAGGCGTACTGGGCATTGAAGAAGTTCAATCTTGATTCACAAGCTATAAGAGAGAAAAGACTTCACCAACTCAACGAATTGGAGGAATTTCGCCTACAAGCTTATGAGAATGCCAGACTGTACAAAGAAAAGACCAAGAAATGGCATGATCGAAAAATAGTGCACAGACAGTTGGAACTAAGGCAGCTGGTGCTGTTTATACAACTCAAGGTTGAAACTTTTCCCTGGAAAGTTGAAATCAAGGTGTTCAGGTCCATTTGTGATCACTCAGGTTTTTCCATATGGAGATGTTGAGTTTCTGGATCCCAACACCAACGAAACATTCAAGGTTAATACTCAGCGTGTCAAGCACTACTGGGGAGAATCATTTGAGCGACAAAAAGAAAGTGTCACACTTTCAGATCCAGCCTAACGTTCGAGAAGTCACGTCTAGCTGACAACGTTAAACTTAGCACTCGTAGGGAGGCAACCCATGCAATTTTTGTATATATTGTGATCTGATGTGTTTTATTTTTGTGTGTTTAATTTTTTTAGGTAAAGTCATTTCACGATGGAAGAAGCTCTCGCAAATCTTCACAAGCAATTTCCTTTTCTCCCTCAAAAATCTATGATGAAAGTTTACAAAGCTCGCTTGGAACGGATGAGATTACTAACAATCCATGGTGTTCCTAATGACAATCGTTGGGTAATTGAAGCACGGGTCTGATTGGCAGGTGAGTCTTCTGAATCTTTTATTTCACATCTGCCTGGTTTTGGGAAGAAGCACCTATGCAAAGAAACGTAGAGCTAAGAAAATGGGTGTTTGTTACAAATATGCATGATGGAATTGCAATACTCGTTGTCGTTCTTTAGGAATGGTGTCTAATAATCGTGAAGACAAAATTAAATTCATTAGGGAAGGCTTGAGTAAGGAGTCTGTAGATAATATATCTTTGACTCTTGAAACGCATCCTAGTGGATATGTTCATATAGCCATTCGCAAATTACATACACAATTTCAAAAAGAAAAACAACAATTAAGTCTTGGGAATCTGACTCAAAAAGACCTTGTTTGCCAATTTATAAGAAAATTGGATGGGAAGCTTGTCCCTGACGCATAGACGTCAATCAAGCCACTACTTTTCTTGTAAATATTATATTTCTTTGTCTTTTCCTAATAATTGTAATTTGTTTTGTTGTTTTCTTTTATTTTCTCCGACAGGATCCAGACCTTTTTGACTATCGCGATTTATTTTACTGTTAACTAATAATTGTCATTTGGCAGGTACTAGTGCTATTATTTTACTCACCCTTTTTTCAGGTGTTATAAATTCAACTCATCATTGCACTTTTGAAGACATCCAGAGTAAAACATGGAAGCCACTTCAAGAAGACGAGTTGAAAACATATGTGTGTTTTGCGGTACTAGGGTTGGTACTAAGCCACAACACGTAGAAGCAGCACATGAATCGGGTCGAGTCTTAGCTGCAAGGAATATGCACTTAGTATATGGCGGAGGCAATCTTGGACTTATGGGGATCGTTTCAAAAGCAGTACAGGAGGGAGGCAGTCACGTTTTGGGAATCATCCCAAAACCCTTGGCAGAGGCAAATCTTATTGAACCATCAAACGGCGAGGAACTGATCGTGCCAGGTATGTCTGAATGATTGGTAGAAATGATTAATTGTGCTGATGCTTTTATTGCTTTGCCAGGTGGCTTGGGTACATTGGAGGAAATTTTTACAGTGTTATCTTGGGCGAACCTGAACATACACCAGAAACCGCTTATATTGTACAACGTTGAAGGATTTTATGATTTTCTTTGTGTGTTTCTTGATGATGCTCGGAGAAATGGGTTCGTGTCAAAACCTTTAAAAGAACTCTTATTTACTGCCAGAACTGCTTCAGATCTAATTGACCAAATCTTAGCCTATGAACCACAAATTGACCCTATCCTTTCAAAGATAAATTAGAGCAAGGATGATCGTGGTAAGAGGCGTCGGATTAATCTGGATCTTAACCTTTAACTTTTCGTGTAGAATTTCAGTTAACCAGGTACTATCTTCTAAACTCTTCTTCTACTGTTTAAGACATTGGGGACAATGTCTCATTTAGGTTTGGGGGAGGGAATTAGTTGATCAATACCTTATTTTTAGTTTGTGTGTTGTTTTTATTTATAGCACAAAATTTTTCGAAATATACAAAAAATTGAAAAATTTTCAAAAATTACAAAAATATTTTGCGCTTTTGTGTTTTTATGTTGACTAAAAAGGTGAAATTGGTAAGAGATAGCTGAGTAAAGAGTTTCCACTCCTGAGACATATTTCAAACTTATTTTCGAAAAAAGTTAATTTTTGTTTATTTCCTTTTGAATTATTTAATTTGTGAATTCTCAATAAAATTGACTAAAACGGATCTTCATATGCTCAGTTGGCAGGTATTATCAATATGCATAGTAACATACGGACATGAGCTATAATTGAAAAGTTTGTAATATTCAGTGCTCTAGTTTAATTGGAGGAAGCATCTCAAAAAGCAATGAAAAAAAAAACGTCTGAGATCCGAGTTATTAAGTCTGTAAGGGTGTTTTAACACCTAATGCCCTAAAGCCAACTGGTTTGGGAGTCACTGGCCCAAAGCTCGCTACATGGATCAAAGATGCTGCAAAAATATATATATATCTGAAATCTGAGTAATTAAGTCCATATGGGTGTCTTAACACCCGGTGCCCTAAAGCCAACTGGTTTGGGAGCCACCGACCCAACACTCGCTACATAGATGGAATATATTGTATATAAATAAAAAAAATCAAAGAAAAAATCAGAAAAATCAGAAAATTATTCCATTGCTACAAAAAGGTGTGAATTCTGATAAAACTTTAGGACAAAAATATTACTCTCTTATCAACTGCACTTATGACTGTTGTGGGAAAAAATGAGTTGTTTAATATTTTGTTGGCTGTGTATATGGAGAATGATAAATATAATCGGAGAATTTACTTATTCAGTAATTTAGAAAGAAAGAAAACAACTAGTAACTTGGAGTAGAAGTTTCACATGATTAGTCACTAACTTCTTTATTCTCTTTTCGCTTGTCTTTTTGCTTTTGTGTGCATTAGTTTCACTACCTTTTTACTTTTGTAAAATGTTTGTGGGTATCATTGCTGTAAACCCTCACGAGACTACAACTCATCCACTAGGGACACCTAGGGGTTTAAAGGCTTGTTGCATAAGCTAAATGCAACCGTGATCCCTACGAAAGTGGCTTAGTTAAATTTTATTTTAAAGATGTTTATATTATTTTATTTTGTGTTTTGCTCGAGGACTAGCAAAATGTTAGGTTTGGGGGTGTGATGAGTGGTAATTATATCCCTATTTCCCACTCATTTAACCTAATATTTTGTATAGTTTCTTAAGTTTTGTGAATATTTTGATGTGTCTTGTGTTATTTTATAGATAAATAAAATTTCAAGACATTCTGGAGGTGATTTTGGGACAAAATAGTGAAAAACAGACAAAATGGTATTTTCGTCATTTTACGCGTCGCGACGCGCAAGCCTTTGGCTTCGCGACGCCTAACATGCACCAAGACTTGCTAACGTGCGCCGGGTCCACAAGTCAGAATCTGAGAAGTTTGTCTTTGCTAACGTGTGTCGTGCCATTTGTCACCATCACAGCCGATCTGCTAACATGCGTTGTGCCACGTGTCATCATCCTACGGTGCCGACAGTCGCCATCGCCACGTGCCGTGACCAGCGTAAACACACACGTATAACGCAAGCGTACGTATCGTTCAAGTAGTATAAAAATATCGATCCCACGAGGACTTAATTCCTACTGTTGTTATTAAATGTTGAATCTATTTATTTATAAATATCTAATTGAGGGTGAAGAGAATGATTGCTTGATTGATTTGGTTGATTGTAGTTTTGCAAAATAAATAAATAAATAAAAAGACCAAAGAAAATACTAAGGAAAATAACAAAAGATACAAAGATCTAGGGTTGTGAATCATTCTAATATCTTTTAAAAGATGAAGTGATTATTTTATGTTTGTGTAATAAATTGGTTTACTAACCTGGAACACAAAATTATGTGAAAGCCTATGTCGATGGTCAGACGCAAATACCCAGTTTAACCCAACTGAACCATATGTCTATGTCAACCAAATTATCTGGATTCATTAAGTTTAAGTTCCAATTATGGCTACCCCCGCCCGACAGGTATATGTCTATCCTGTAAGGAAATCTATTAAAGGGTTATCTATCCTCAAGGAAGATCGTGGGCTATTAAGTTTTAGGCTGAAACCTAAAATCCCTATGTCTAGTTCATTTTAGATTTACCAGATCAATCTTATTGGTGATCAGACAACAAGAAACATTAAGCTTAAGACTTAATAAGTAAACCTTTAAATTACCCAAACTATAAAATAATCCCTTATAAACCGGTGATATTCGAATTCATCACAACCCCAGATAACTAACACATAACTAGGGCTAGTAAAGACTTAAAAGTAAAAGACATAAAGTAAAAATGCTGAAAAGTAAAAGACATAAAGTAAAAGCTGAAAAATAAAATAAAATAAAATGCTAAGGTAAAAGGATCAAATTTTACTATTTACTATTTAGATATCTCCCTTAATATAATATATTAACTTGTGATTATTTTACCAACCAGCCATATAGGCGGTAACCTGATTAAGTCAAATTAAGTCCAATCCAGCCATAAATGCGGAACCAAAATAAACCTGCCAGATAGGCGGTAAGAAAATTTAATTACCAACCGACCAATCTGGCGGTATCCTTGATTAGTCAGGTTTAAACCAGATTAAAATGAATTGCCAACCGACCAATCTGGCGGTATCCTTTTTAAGTCAATATTTTAAATAGTGAATATATTATTTTTAAGGGAGATTAATCTAAATAGTAACAGTAAAAGAATTATCATTCACCCTAGCTAGGGAAGTTACCTCCTCATGATGAATAGTAAAAATTGTAAGAAGTAAGAAAGTAAATTACTATTATTACAAAACGTAATTAAAATTATTTACAAAACTAAAAAAAACTAAAAACTAAAAGAAACTAGAGAGATAAACTATCTATTTACATCAAAGAAGTGAGAGAGAATGGTACATCTAAAATTGAAAATTCGAACTGAATTTATAGGCTCGGGTAAGGGGTTCGCGTCGCGACGCCAAGCCAGTATCGCGACGCGCGTTGATCTTCGACACGTGTTGCTTGCTTCGCGAGATCGTGACACGTGGCACTGTTATGTCGGCAGTTGACTTTTTGATGTCGGTAACATGTGATGGCGACACGTGTCCAGGCACATTTTAGTGTGATCCGTTAATATTTTGACACGTGGCAGGTGCATTTTAGCATAGATGATGATTGTCGGCATCTTAGGATGATGACACGTGGCAGGCGCAAGTTAGCAGCTCGGCTGTGATGGTGACACGTGGCACGGCGCACGTTAGCAAAACCAACTTTTCAGATTCTGACACGTGGACCAGGCGCACGTTAGCAAGTACTCGGCGCACGTTAGGCGTCGCGACGCCAAGGGCTTGCGCGTCGTGATGCGGACAAAATTACCATTTTGCCCTTTTTGCCAATTTTCACTGTTTTGCTCCAAATCACCTCCAGAATGTCCTGAAACTTTGTTTATCTACAAAATAACACAAAACACATCAAAATATTCACAAAACTCAAGAAAGTATACAAAATATTAGGTTAAATGAGTGGGAAATAGTGATAGATTTACCATTCATCATGTCGCCACGTGTTACTCTACGTTATCGCCACGTCATCATCAACCAATCATAGCGTGCCACGTGTCATCATTCTATGGTGCCGACAGTCGAAATTGCCATGTGTCACCACGTTATCGCCACGTCAGCTCAATCATTCAGCTCACAGCCGCCTTTCCACGTGTCACATTATCTCTTTATCCGAATCGCCATGTGTCAGATAAGAATCTGAAGCCGACGAACCAGAGGTTGGCACATCGACAATCACTCGCGTCTCGACGTGAGCTGCGCGTCGCGACGCAGACACCCTACTGACGCCTATAAATAGAGCTCGGAATTTCAGTTTCAGATGTACCTTCCTCTTTAATTTCTCTGATGTAAATATGGAGTTTTCTATCTAGTTTCTTTTAATTTCAGTTTTGTAATTACATTTTAATTATGTTCTGTAATAATAGTAATTTACTTTCTTTAGTTTTTATAGTTTTTACTATTCAACCATGAGGAGGTAACTTCCCCCTGCTAGGGTGAAAGGTATTTCTTTTACTATTGCTATTTAGACTAATCTCCCTTAAATATAATATATTCACTATTTAAAATTTGACTTAAAAAGGATACCGCTATATTGGTCGGTTGGTAATTCATTTTAATCTGGTTTAAACCTGACTAATCAAGGATACCGCCAGATTGGTTGGTTGGTAATTAAATTTTCTTACCGCCTATATGGCAGGTTTATTTTAGTTCCGCCTTTATGGCTGGTTGGACTTAATTTGACTTAATCAGGTTATAGCCTATATGGCTGGTTGGTAAAACAATCACAAGTTAATATATTATATTAAGGGAGATATCTAAATTAGTAGTAGTAAAAGTTGATCATTTTACCTTAGCATTTTATTTTATTGTAATTTACTATTCAGTTTTTACTTTACCGCAATTACTTTTCAGCATTTTTACTTTATGTCTTTTACTTTTACCTTTTTTCTAATCCTAGTTATGTGTCGTAACTAAGTTAGTTATCTAGGGTTGTGATGAATTTTAATATCACCGGTTTATAAGGGGTTATTTTATAGTTTGGGTAATTTAAAGGTTTACTTATTAAGTCTTAAGCCTAATGTGTCTTGTTAATTGGCCACTAATAAGATAGATCTGGTAAATCTAAAATAAACTTGACAAATGAATTTTAGGTTTCAGCCTTAGACTTAATAGCCCACGATCTTCCTTGAGGATAGATAACCCTTTAATAGATTTCCTTACAGGATAGACATATACCTGTCGGCGGGGGTAGCCATAATTGGAACTTAAACTTAATGAATCCAGGTAATTGGTTGACATATACATATGGTTCAATTGGGTTATACTGGGTATTTGCGTCTGACCATCGACAGAGGCTTTCGCATAATTTTGTGTTCCAGGTTAGTAAACCAATTTATTACACAAACATGAAATAACCACTTCATCTTTTAAAAGATATTAGAAAGATTCACAACCCTAGATAGTTTTTAATATTGAATTTTCTTAAACCTACTTTCGAACAATTTTATTTACTTGTTTTTAAATTTAAAATCTTCACCATTTCAAATCAATTAATCAACCTGTTAGATACTATTAATCATTTGACCTCATAAAATAATAGATTAGGTATTAAGTCCTCGTGGGATCGATACTTTTTATACTACTTGAACGATATGTGCGCTTGTGTTATATGTGTGTGTGTAAGCACCGGTCAGATAGTCCTGGGAACTGAAAAGTTGCTCTATGTAATAGAGAGAGCTTTCAGACCTGAGCCCGGACTTGAGTGGCCAGTTGATCATGAGCTTTGGAAGACTCACTGTGATGATAACTTTACTGCTCAATCTGTTATGCTTGTTGTAATGACTCCTCAATTTCATCGTCAGAATAAGGGATTGGATCCTTATCATATGATGTTAAAATTGAAGGATCTTCATAGATCTAATCTTAGATCTCAGTAGTATGAGTTGCAGAAGAAGCTCTTTCGTTCTAGAATGTCAGAGGGTACATTTGTCGACCACTACGTGTCGCAGATGATTGCTGACATCGAACAGCTGGATCAGTTGGGCATCACCTTCGAGGCCGAGACTTCCATAGATTTGATCTTACAGTCTCTGCCCGACCGTTGGGGCGGGTTCATCATGAACTATAATATGATGAACCAAGAGAAAACTCTTGGAGAGTTAATGGCTATGCTGAAAGAGGCAGAGCCAGAGCTTCTGAAAGGCAAGAAGCGCGAGGCGCATCTTACTTCGACATCCAAGAAGGCCAAGGCTTGGCCGAAGGCTTCTGCGGGTGTGAAGAAGAAGAAGAAAAATGGCAAGGCTAAATCATCACAGTCTTCTGGGAAGAAAAATGACATATCCCAAGACGTATGTCTACACTGTGGCAAACGAGGTCACTGGAAGCGTGACTGCCGTAAGTACATGGCGGACTTGAATGAAGCGAAGGCGGGCAAGGCTCCAGCTTCATGTATATTTGTTATTGAAATAAACATGTCCACTACTGGTTTTAAAAATTGGATTTTTGATACTCTATGTGGTACTCACATATGTACTGATGTGCAGGATCTGCAGATTAGCAGGAGACTGGCTTCAGGAGAGATCGACTTGCAAGTCGGAAATGGGACGAGAGTCACCGTTTTGGCCATTGGCACCTGTAGGACACAGAAACAGGGCAACGCATGCTGTTCCAGGCTCGCGGCCCGGTTGGGAGTACGGAGTAGCCCGCGGGGGACTAAACTGGAGAATAATGGAGTCGCCACCCGGTGTGAACCGGGAAAATGATTTAAGGCCGCACTCACCCCTCGCAAGAGAAGACCTCAAACTGTTGGGTTCGGAATGGTCCCTTACTTATGTTATTTGTAATGAATGGATTTGTGCAATTTTAACCAAGTCTACTTAACATACATATTGGTCAAAGTAGTCTAAATTCTTATAAAGCCTGAATCTAGGTTTGCATGCTTCAAAAGTAAACTTTCATAACGGCAAACACATGATATCACACATCAAACATGTTAAATAACTAATGATCTAAACATAACATAACTTAAATTCCTAATACGAAAGGTAAATAACTAAGTCATTCTAAAAATAAAACAACATTCTAATAGCCTAATCATGCTCAAATACAAGTTTGGATGAAATGAAATATGTGAATCCTTCAAGTGGTACGGGGCATTGTATCCCGAGTGCAAACCATAATACCGTCCATTCGGATTCAGCTATGGAATTTATGTCCGAGTTTCCATCCAATATACCACAAGAAAGAACACATATTCCATCCACCCGAGATCACATCGTACACTAATTCATAATTCTCATGCGACGAAAAGTAAGTTGCATGCTTTCCTAAATTACCAATTTACATAACATAAATTTAATAACATGTTAAACTAATTATTCATGCTAAGCATCATAAAACATATTTCCTAAGTCATTATTTCATGTGAAGAAATTCAAACAACATGCTAAACTAATTATTCATGCTAGATATCATAAAACGTATTTCCTAAATCATTATTTCATGCGAAGAAATTCAATAATTTGTGCCCTCAGGTCTAACCTTTTGTGTTGTTTTTCGGAGGTACGTTATACGACCGTCGGAAAGGCTAAGACACCGTGATTCCACTGGTTCGCTGTTTTGGCGTTTTGCTCGCTGTTTCGCTGTTTTTTCCGCTGTTTCCACTTCGTTTCATGGTGATTCAGGTCACCACACTTAGCTCACTGGTTTGCTGTGAATTAGGGACTGTTTTGGTGATGGTTTGAGGAGTAAAGGGACTGGTTTGGAGTTGATTTGGGCGTGAATGTGGAGGGCTGAACTGGGCAGAATGTGCACTGATTCCAGGGGCTAAATAAGGTCAGTTTGTGCGTGTGTTTTGAAGGCTAAATGAGGGCTGAATGGGGCGCTGAACTGGGCAGAATGTGGGGGCTAAATTGGATAGTTTGTACGTTTGTTCTAGGGGCTGGTTGAAGGGTGTTTTGGGCGTGTAGATTTAGGGGCTGAATGAAGGACTGCTTCAGGTGTTAGTTGAGAGGCAGAATGCATGAAGAATAGAAGCAGTTTAGGCGTGTGTTTGAAGGCTAAATGAGGCAGTAGGTGCGCTGGACTGGAGCTGATGAGAAGCGTGAGTTGTAGGCAGTGAAGAAAAGTTGTTCCAGGCGTGAAGATGAGGCGCTGATTGGAGGTAGTGTGCATGAACAATAGGCAGTGATGGATGGCAGTGTGCGTGAAGATGAAGGGCTGTGATGGATGGCAATGAAGGAGAGGCTTTGGGCGTGACTTGTAGAGGGAATAAGGGGCTGTTTTGTGTTCTCCAAATGCTAAGTGTTTGCTTAATGTGTGCTCCCACATTCAAAGGAAGAAAATGATGGTTTATATAGGCAAATGGGAGAGCATTGATGAGGTAGGCCAAATGATGTTGAAGGGCATTTAATTTGGTGATCAACTTTGTTGAAAATGGAGGAAATTTGTTGAAAATGGAGGAAATGTTGTGATTATTGTGTTGAAAATGGATAAAGGGAGGTTATATGGTCATGGGCGTGGGGTATTGGTATAAATGGTGTGGGGTTGTCTTAATAAATGGCTTGGAAATTTTGTGTCAAGGTAAAAGTAAGGTCAAAGGTGTAAAGTAAGTTGGTAGAAGAGTAAATAATATTTGAATAGTGGATGGAGGGGTGAATTTGTTGTGTTGGGCGTGGGCTTCATGGTTGGTGGGCTTGGTGTTTGATTTGTTTTGGTTTCATGGGCTTTGGATGTGGGTTTTGGTGTTTAGGTGAGCTTAGAGTGGTTTGCGGGGATTTCGGGCCAATGATATGCCTCGAAACGAAGATTCAACAAGCGAACTCCGAGCGAATTCAACGAATTAAAACCAATGATGTGTCAATTCTTGACTTCTCCTTTCCGACGATCGTTTTCCGCGACTTCCACGACTTAAAGGTAGTGCCTCCGCACGAGGCTCATCATCGGGCTGATATACAAAAATGCAATGCCTACAGTCGCCCCCACTTTGATGAGACTTGTTCAGTGTGTGACAATGACAATCCTATCAAAGTACGTGCAATGCATTTTTACTTACCTGGCTCGCCAGCTGCCGTATGGTTTGCCTGCTGCTTCAAGCTGAGTTGATAATGCAGTGGACCTCGATCTTGGGACGCATCCCAATAACTGCAACTGATGTATGGGCATCGACCCTGGGACGCATCCCCAAACTGGAACTGATGATGTAGTGGACCTCGATCCCGGGACGTATCCCAATAACTGCAACCGACAACGAGGGCCTCGACCCTGGGACGCATCCCAATACTGCTGACAAAATGGGCCTCGACCCGGGGATGCGTCCCCAAAACTTATGATGATGATATGGGCCTCAACCTTTGGGACGCATCCCAAACTGATACTGATATATGAGTTACGACCCTCTGGGATTCATTCCCAAAAACTGCTGACAATACGGGCTTCACCCTCTGGGATTCATTCCTGAAACTGCTGGTGATGTGGGACCTCAACCCTGGGATCCTGAAACTGCTGGTGGTGTGGGCCTCAACCCTGAGATTCATTCCTGAAACTGCTGATGATGCGGGCTTCGCCCCCTGGGATTCATTCATGGATTCATTCTTGGATTCATTCCAAACTCGGATGATGTGGGCCTCGGCCTTAGGATTCATTCCTGGATTCATTCAAAATTCTGACAATGCGGGTCTCGACCATGGGATTCATTCCCAGATTCATTCCAAAACTGAGATTCTTTCTCGGATTCATTCCAAACTGAGATTCATTCTCAGAATCATTCCAAACTGAGATTCCTTCTCGGATTCATTCCAAAGATGAGATTCCTTCTCGGATTCATTCCAAACTGAGATTCCTTCTCGGATTCATTCCAAAACTGAGATTCCTTCTCGGATTCATTCCAAAGCTGAGATTCCTTCTCGGATTCATTCCAAAGCTGAGATTCATTCTCAGATTCATTCCAAAGCTGAGATTCATTCCCGGATTCATTCCAAACTGAGATTCATTCTCGGATTCATTCCAAAACTAAGATTCCTTCTCGGATTCATTCCAAAACTGAGATTCCTTCTCGGATTCATTCCAAAGCTGAGATTCCTTCTCGGATTCATTCCAAAGCTGAGATTCATTCTCGGATTCATTCCAAAGCTGAGATTCCTTCTCGGATTCATTCCAAAGCTGAGATTCATTCTCGGATTCATTCCAACACTGAGATTCATTCCCGAATTCATTCCAAAGCAAAGATTCATTCTCGGATTCATTCCAAAACTGAGATTCATTCCCGGATTCATTCCAAAACTGAGATTTATTCTCGGATTCATTCCAAAACTGATATTGATGTTGATCTGGGCCTCGCCCCCTGGACTCATCCCCAAAACTGATACTGGTGTGTGATGGTTTATTTCAACATACTATACTGCTTCTCATGAGACAATCCTAATAGTTAGGCATATTTTCATCTCCAACGAATGCTTCGCGTCGAAACCTGAGAACCTTCAAAGTACTTGATGCACTCAATTCCGATCGTCTGAATAGGTGATCTGAACTAGACTCCTAGTGTGTGTGTGCCAAGGCTCTTTCACAGCTTATTCCTTAAGTAAGCCAACTCGATGATTTTGTCTCGGAGAATTGGATCAGTGGGTCTAACCAACCTAGATGTCTTAATCACACTCTGTGATTACTTCGTCATACTCAACATGATATGGTCTTCTTCTTTTTTCTTTTGTCTCTTTTCTTTTCTTTCTTTTCATTTTGAACTTTTTTTTTCTCTTTCTTTTTCTTTTCTTTTTCTTTTTCTGACACACCTACCCTTTAAGGTAGAATTTCTCCTCATAATGGTCCTAATACTCGCCCATTGGTAGCTTCACGCTTATCGGTTATATGTGGTCTATATTTTTTTTTCTTTTCATTGCAGAGACCTGACCGGCGTAAACACACACGTATAACGCAAGCGCACGTATCGTTCAAGTAGTATAAAAATATCGATCCCACGAGGACTTAATATCTAAACTATTAATTTTATGAGGTCAAATGATTACTAATATCTAACAAGTTGATTGATTGATTTGAAATGGTGACGATTCTAAATTTAAAAGCAAGTAAATAAAATTGTTGAAAATAGGTTTTAAGAAAATTCAATATTAAAAACTATCTAGGGTTGTGATTTCTTCCAATATCATTTTAAAGATGAAGTGGTTATCTTAAAGTTGGGTAATATATTTATTTATTAACCTGGAACACTAAATTATATGTAAGCCTCTGTCGATGGTCAGACACAAATACCCAGTTTAACCCAATTGAATCATATGTCTATGTCAACCAATTATCTGGATTCATTAAGTTTAAGTTCCAATTATGGCTACCCCCGCCCGACAGGTATATTCTTATCCTGTAAGGAAATCTATTAAAGGGTTATCTATCCTCAAGGAAGATCGTGGGCTATTGAGTCTAAGGCTGAAACCTAAAATCCCTATGTCTAGTTCATTTTAGATTTACCAAATCAATTTTATTAATGGCCAATTAATGAAAAAGCATTAAGATAAGACTCAATAAATAAATCTTTATATTACCCAAGCTATAATCTAACCCTTATAAAACGGTGATATTGGATTTCATCACAACCCCAGATAACTAATTAGTTACAACACATAACTAGGGCTAGTAAAAACTTGAAAATAAAAGACATAAAGTAAAAATGCGGTAAAGTAAATACTGAAAAGTAAATTACAATAAAATAAAATGCTAAGGTAAAAGGAATTACTTTTACTACTACTAATTTAGATATCTCCGATAATATAATATATAAACTTGTGATAACATTACCAACCAGCCATATAGGCGGTAACCTGATTAAGTTAAATTAAGTCCAACCAGCCATTAGGCGGTTAAAGATTTGTCCATGAACCTGCCATATAGGCGGTAAGAAAGTTTAATTACCAACCGACCAATCTGGCGGTATCCTTGATTAGTCAGGTTAAAACCAGATTAAAATGAATACCAACCGACCAATATAGCGGTATCATTTTTAAGTCCAATATTTTAAATAGTGAATATTATATTTAAGGGAGATTAATCTAAATAGCAATAGTAAAAGAATTACCTTTCACCCTAGCTGGGGAAGTTACCTCCTCATTACTGAAAAGTAAAAACTGAAAAATTAAAGAAAGAAAAGTACTATGCGTAAAAGTAAATTGCGGAAAGTAAAAACTGAAAAGTAAAGAAAAGAAAGTGCGAAACTGAAAATTAATTACTGAAAACTAAAAATAAACAAACTAGATACAATCTTCATATTATTCATTAAGAATTTCAAAGAAGAAAGTATGAATTTTACAAATGAAATGGCTTGGTATTTATAGGCAAAATTTTGCCACCATCAAATCATCTATCAAATTCTCCACCAAATCCATTATTAATTTCTCCACTAATTACTCCACCAAATCCATAATTGCTCCACTAATTTCTTATCTGTTTGGTGTTGATTTGATAATTTTTATTAATTATTAATTAATTAATATTTTGCTTTGAAAATGATTGATAATGACTTTTAATATTACACTCAAGACACGTCTAGATGGTTCATCAATTTCGGTCATGAAATCATCAGAATTAGAAAATATTTTCTCTTTCAAAGTTGTAGAATTTGAGTCTTCTTTAATCTGGCACTTGAATCAGCTCAATCCGATATCTGAGTAAATAGTTATGCTCAAAATACGACAGATGCACAAAACTGGAATTTCCAAAACTGCAATTCGTCAAAACGCCCTTTCAAGTTTCCAATCTCCAAAATTAAAATATCAAGTCCAATAATTGCCTTTATTTGACCCATATTTCATCCTAAATGATTTCATTAAGACCCGATATTATTTTATCTGCAAAATAAACTAAAATATATCAAAACGTTCATCAAACCCGAGAAACTAAACAAAATATTAAGTAAAATGGGCGGTAAATATTGATATATTTTCCGCTCATCACACCCCCAAACCTAACATTTTGCTAGTCCTTGAGCAAAACAACAAAATAAAATACAAGAAAACAATTAAAATTAAACTAAGCCACTCGTAGGGATCACTGTTGCATTTAGCGTATGCAACAAGCCTTTAAACCCCTAGGTGTCCCTAGTGGACGAGTTGTAGTCTCGTGAGGGTTTACAGCAATGATACTCACAAAACATTACAAAAGTAAAAAGGTAGTAAAACTAATGCACACAAAAGCAAAAAGACAAGCGAAAGAGAATAAAGATGTTAGTGACTAATCAGGTGAAACTTTTACTCCAAGTTACTAGTTGTTTTGTTTTATTCTAAATTACCGAATAAGTAAATTCTCCGATTATTTTTACCATTCTCCATATACACAACCAACAAAATATTAAACAACTCATTTTTGCCCACGACAGTCATAAGTGCAGTTGATAAGAGTATAATATTTTTGTCCTAAAGTTCTATCAGATTTCACACCTTTTTGGAGCAATGGAATAATTTTTCTCATTTTCTGATTTTTTCTTTGATTTTTCTCTATTTTTACTTTTTATTTATATACAATACCTTTCGTCTATGTAGCGAGCTTTGGGTCGGTGGCTCCCAAACCAGTTGGTTTTAGGGCACCAGGTGTTAAGACACCCCTACGGACTTAATTACCCAGACTTCAGATATATATATTTTTGCAGCATCTTCGATCCATGTAACGATCTTTGGGTCAGTGACTCCCAAACCAGTTGGTTTTAGGGCACTAGGTGTTAAAACACCCTTACAGACTTAATAACCCGGATCTAGATACTTTATTTTTGTAAATCAGAAATTTTTTTTTTTTTTGTTTTACTCCACTGCTTTTTGAGATGTTTCTCCAATTAAACTAGAGCACTGAATATTACAAACTTTTCAATTTTAGCTTATGTCGTATGTTACTATATATGTTGATATAATATCTGCTAACTGAACATATGAAGATTCCTTTTAGTCCGTTTTAAGGAGAATTCACAAATTAAATAATTCAAAATGAATAAACAAAAATTAACTTGTTTCGAAATAGGTTTGAGATACGTCTCAGGAGTGAAACTCCTTACTCAGCTATCTCTTACCAATTTCACCTTTTTAGTCAAAATAAAAATACAAAAAACTAAAATATTTTTGTAATTTTTGAAAATTTTCCAATTTTTTTGTATTTTTCGAAAAATTTTGAACTAAAATAAAAACAACATACAAACTAAAAACAAGGTACTAATCAACTAATTTCCTCCCCCAAA
>SKCR01025126.1:0-18345 GCA_019454045.1 Zanthoxylum bungeanum
TAGCAAAGCGCCATGCCTACCCAATTCTCCAGAAAATTCTTACAGGAATATATAAATCTCTATCAAGCGTAGTATACCGTAGTATTGTATATATCAGCCCAGTATCAGATAGTCACGTGCTAGGGCTGGGGCTGGATAAGTGTATGCCCCGTCCGAAACACATGTCGGATGTCTGGTAACTAGTCTCTATAATCAGATATAACATGACCTTGGCATAATATCCCGATGGCCGGCCAGCACTTAAGAGCACTAATACCGTATCCTGCGTGACATCATCTCCACTATGACTGGAGTGATACTTCCGTCTTGACATCCACACCCAATACACTACGACTCTCTGATAACCCAGAAGTGGTGTACGCAGAACCGGTTAAAGCCCTGTACCACCAAGACCAAAGTCTACTGATTATCGCAAGTATTAGCGATGTAAGTCTCAGGTTAAGACTATACACACCTACCTTGATTTCGGCCTCCCATAGACACATAGTCATAATACCAATGGGATTCCGACGAGGGGTCTATCCATAGCGAAGCTGTTTCCCGTACCATCGGTGAAACACGACCTCCTATCGCACTTGCATAAGTATCCAATACTTATATATATGAGAACTATGTCGTTGTGCCCTCACAACGCACACAAGTGCAATACTAGCCTATTCCGCATTATCGATGTCCAGTCTCGATAATACTCCGGCTAGGGATATTTAATGATTAATCCTTCGTGGACTGATACTGTCTCATATCATTCTCAATCCAGGAACTAATCATATGGACCTCTCTTCATTTATACATCTAAGGTGATCTAATCACAAATGATGAGAGTACAATCTCCTTTGTCACATAGTTAATTTGTACAACAACACCATGATCTGTACAAATAGTGACGCTATGGGTCATAATTGTCCAACAGATATGCCCTATACCCAACTTGTGGATGGGCTATATGTACATGTATTTGCAATATTTTCATTGATTAATAAAATGGAAATCTTTATTATACGTGTCTTACATAAATTATATGAATCATCAAACACTGTAATAAAGCCCTTGGAGTAATAAGATGATGGCTTACACGCTCATGAGAATCATTACTCTCAAATGTTTCTAGTCATAGTTTTGTGAATAATCTGAGCGTTCACAAAGCGGAGAGACTAGCATGATGATATCATAAGCCCTTAAGTGGGGGTAGCCGATCTTATAGGCTACTAGCGGAGATCCGTCCGCTTGGTGTATCACATGGATGCATGAGTTGCTCGTGTCTATCGAACTGACCGCCGAAAGTTTTCACATGGAGTGTTTATCCCATGTTTCTGTGAGAACTTTCATGTATCAATTGTATTACTAGTCCTTAGACTTGAGGTCTTTACAATCTTATGTGTGGATCAAATAACTTTGACATTGTCTTTCCCTATTTCAAAAGATCAAGTCATAAGGGTATGATTGGGTCATTTGTTGAACACATGAAGTTTGTAAAGATACAACAGAGAATCGCCACTCTTTCGGATAATATTTTCTTATAAGAGTAGTATTCCAGTTCTCGGGTTGATATGTATGATCAGTGCTTGAGACTGTGGTCGCGGCGGAAGAATCATGTGAGATTTTTGGGTTAGCACGATTCATGACACTATCAACATCATACCTTTGACCATATGGGTAGACATTTTCCGTACCCTAGGTCAATAAGTGGGGATATAGTGAGGCGAGGGACCGTATCTTATGTAAATCGCATACATAATGGGTATATATCTTTCCTTCTCATTTGGGGGCCTTGGCATGTTGCTAGATGTCAACCTTGGTCATTGAAATCGAACGACCATCTGATCGGAGGATAATTTATGTTCGATTAAAATATCAAGATTCATTTCATGTCAAACTTGAGGGGAACCTAAAAGGTCACACACAAAAAGTCGAAATCAATGGTTAACAATGCACAATACAAATTTAACAGCATATATGATTGCTATAGGACCTTCTGATAAATGGGTCAATGTGTTAAATTATTGAACAAATCATTTATGAGGTTCCATAGTGGCTTAAGGATTGGTGAATGACGATAGGGGCACTATGGGAATTGGAATGAATAAATAAATAAATAAATAATGTGAATAGTAAAAAAAAAATTATTTGTTATTTGTTTTGAATTCCAATTCGGCCCAAACTCTTATTAGGGTTTTATAATCTCATTAAACCACTAAATTAAAATCCAATGGCTAAGATTAAATTAGCTTTTATCCCACATCAGATTCTTAATTAATTTTGATGTCTTTGGAGCACCTATATAAACCCAATGAATTATTTACAAATTTTGGCACCAAACCTTTCATATCTTGGGTTTATATAAGTGAGCAACTCTAACATTTAAGAGTAAGACACTGATTTTGAGGATCCTTAAGTCTAATTGACTAGAGGAACCTCGAGTTAAAAGTTTTGAGGTATTTTCCTAGGCTAGCACCAAAGGCAAAATACATGTGCACTCAAGGCGTAGTCTTGCCGTTGAGTTTTGGCTTTGGTGTGTGCATCTTTGGAGGCCACACACTTGGGTGGCTATTTGTAACGTGGAAGAGCTTACTGAGTTCAAGAAAAGCTTGTAGATTGGAGGGAGGACTGGGGGAGTCTTCAGTTCAAGTAAGTCTTTTTCTTTCTTTATTTTAATTAGAGTTCTTATGATAGTTATCATGTTTAGGTTTATGTTCTTTGCATGTTTTATGAGTTTTTATGCTTAGAATATCTAGTAACATGCCTAGGATTGTAGAATAATCAAAACAAGTGGGTCTTGGGCAAAGGAATAGCGGCATCATAATTTGATTTATTACATTTTCCGCTGCGCACTCGCGGCCGCTTCCCAACAGTGGTATCACAGCGCCGTTTTTGTTTGGATTAGTTCTCTCTCATTTGAACTCGAAATTGGGTGTGTAAAAGCTCGTTGGAAAGCTAACACCCTGAACATTTTAGGCACAAGTTTTGCATGATTTGGTTAAGATTTGAATTGTGAAATTACTTTTAACTGTAAAAATGTGAATAGTAAATTTATTTCATTAAAATAAAATGCAATATCATAATTAAATATTAATCAAAGTTATTTAATGCCTAAAATAATTCCAATATATTAAAACTCATATGCTTGGTGATTCTATGTATGATTATAATTAGCATGAATATTTTAGGGTACAAGCATCTTGAGACTTTCTAAGAAAATAAAAAGTGTATTGCTTATCCCTTAGCTAAGTATTTATTCCGTGATGAACTTAGAGATTTATTACCTTTAAGGCTAATAAATGTAAATCACTTGTTTATAATAAAATACATTATAAAAGATACAAGTGAGGTGAGACCGAGGCGTTAAGAAAACTTTCCAAACTAAAGTTAATTTAACCAAAGGTATTACTAGAGTTAGATAATGATTTGGTGTCTTCCTTCACTCACTACCTTTTTATAGCCAAAAGGAAAAGCTGTGAAGACATCTAGATAATCATTTACTCAAAGCTTACCTTAAAGCATATTTAACGTGTTGGACTAATTTGGAGGATCTATTGTTTATTCATGTCACCAAGGCAATAAGAGCCTAAAAGGTAAGGGTATTTAAGAGAGTTCGCTTCACCCTCCCTCTGGGAATTTTCAATGGAGGAATCCATTTGACAGTTATTCACTTAAACTTTCTAAAATCCTCAATAATAATTTAAGTCTAAAATTTGCCTCCCATGGTAAAGTATAGACCCAAATGGCTTAAACCGTATTGGCAGGACTAGGCTTTACCAGACTGACCAATACCAATTTTTCCCTAAATCATACTATTGACAATGGTTTGACTTTTCTAAGTCATAAGACGCAGTGACCCTTAGGCGTGGTATTATAACTTAGTGGCAAAGATTGGGTGTCCACGAGGACTAGCATAAGCTATGCCATGTTTGATTGCCCAACCCAATGATCAAGGAATTGTGATTTATATCATAAATTTGTTAGGAACCTACCTAATTATCGTATTTTATAACGACCAGCCCTAGTCGGAATTATGAAATGATGATAATGGGATCCTTGCCCCCAAGAAATCCATCATATTACGGTTGATGCGATTTTCTTAAAATTTTAAAATAATTGAGTGGGAACAACTTCATAATATTAAAAGCCTATGTTTTATGAAACATTAATGAAAACATATTCCTAATTTTAACATTCTCTCTTAATAGGTGGGTTAAAATATTTCACAAACATTCAAATGGAAAACAAAGTATCACTTTGTTCCATCCTTGATGGGCATAAGCTCAAAGGGGACAACTACAATGACTGGTTTAGAAACCTTAAAATTGTCTTACAACGAGAAAAGATTTTCTATGTTCTTGAAAGACCATTTCCCCCCTGAACTCGCAGAAGATGCTGACCAAAATACATTTGATGCTCGGAAGAAACACGTCGATGATGATGAGCAAACAGCTTGCATAATGCTTGGCTCTATGTCGGATGAACTTTAGAAAGCTCATGAAGATATGGATGCTTAAACCATCATATTTCACTTGAAGGAGTTGTATGTAACTTCCGTTGATATCGTGAGATTCCAAGTGTCATGTGCCTTATTCCAAACAAGGTATAAGGAAGGATTTGTTAGTGGGCATGTGCTTAAGATGATTGGCCACATTGAAAAATTGGCCAACCTCGGGTTCATCATAGATCATGAGATAAGTCACGATCTAATTCTTCTGTACTTACCAAAAGACTTCTCTAACTTTATTATGCAGTTTCATCTGTCTAATAAAGAAGCTACTTTAGCATAATTGCACAATCTGATAAAGCAAGCATAGAAGGACTTGAATCTGGAGCTAAAACCTCCGTCATGCTTACGGGTACGGACCTGAAGCCACGAGGTCCAATGAAAATTAAGGGCACGGCCAAGGCTCCAGATCACCTAAAGCCAAATGGTAAGGTAGAGAAGAAAAAAGGGAAAGGGGAAATGTTTCTTTTGTAGAAAGAAGGGTCATTGGAAGAAAGACTACAAATCCTTGAAAGCCAAAGAAGCTAGGGAAGCCTAAGAGGCCAAGAAGCCCAATGCTTCAAGTATGTTGTATATGATTGAACTATATTCTCAAAACACTGAACCTTCTACTGGGGTGTTTGACACCGGTTGTGGGACTCACTTGTGTAACAATGTGCATGGCCTGAGAAATAGTAGAAGACTCCATCATGGGGAGGTTGACTTACGCATGGGTAATGGAGCAAAACTGGTTGCATTGTGCGTGGGGACTTATTCATTAGTTTTGTCGAATGGTTTAGTTTTAGACTTAAGATATTGTGTTTATGCACATTCTCTAGTAAAGAACATGACATGATCCAGGCCGACAACAAAGCAAAAGACCCATTACAAGTACCAGAAGGGCTAATTACGAGGCAGAGGACCAAACGACTCAGAGAAGCAATGGCGGGATTAGTTCAGAGTTTTCTGGCCGATTGCAACAAACAAATAGAGACGCATGTGCGCTTCAATAGAGAGGGCCCAAAGCCACTTCACTTGGCCCAAATCAGTTTTGAATGAAGCTTCACAGGCCTTTGAAGACTTGAAGACTTTGGTATTTTTGTAATTTAACCTTTAGGGGCATTGTTGGCTTTAGGCCATTAGGGTTTCTATTTGTAACACTATTTAAGATTTCTTTATTTTTCATTTGGAGAAAAATCAAAGAAATTTTAAAACACAAAAGCTTAAAGCTTTGGCTTTGGCCGAATTCTTGTAAGGGAGGGATTCCCTTTTCAAGTTTGAATCGACTTATCTAAGTTTTGACAAACTTAGTGGCGTCTCCATTGCTAGCAAAACACTACAAGGATTCATCTTAAAGGTTCTCAATGGCAAGATCTTTGTGGGTCTTTTTGTGTGGCCTTGGAAGGGTTTTGTTTCTACAAAATCAAATTCGTGGTTCTTGGGGTTCTGTCCGTTTCTTGGGGTTTGCTTGGATTTCGAATCCAAGTGGGTTTCTTGTCATTTGGTATCTAGAGCCCATGGTTCCAAGGTCTGATTTTTCCTATCTTTTCTTTTTGTTTGATTCTGTTTTTATTTTCGTTCTTGTTATTTTCATTTCAGTTCTTGTTGGATCTTGTTTCTGTTTTCGTTTTGTTTATTTATGGATCTGATTTTGTTGTGTTTTGCATGTCAGTTCATCTTTTATCATTTTCCAGTTCTGGGTTTTTGTTCTATTATTCATATCAGTTCGTCATATACTTTCTGTTCTTTAGCATATGTTGAAGAAATAAGCATGTTCTTTGGCGGCTGTGTGATTTGTTTCTAAAACCCTAGTGAAGTCTTAAATTAGACCCTGAAACTTAGCCTTTGAATTCAGACCCTGAAATCAGACTCTGAAATCAGACCCTGAAACTTAATCTATGAATCAGACTCTCTGAAATCAAGCTCTAAAAACTTAGCATCGGAAAATCTGACTCTGAAATCAGACCCCGAAACTTAGCCTCTGAAATCAGACACTGACTAGTAGCCTCTGAAATCAGACCCTGAAAACTAACCTCTGAAATCAGACACTGAAAATCAACCTCTAAAATCAGAACCTAAATCAGCCTCTGAAATTAGAACCGTAATCAGCTACTGAAATCAGAACCTTAAACATCTTCTGAAGTTATCAAAAAAACAAAATTAAAGGGACTTTAGTGATAGTGATCACTTGAGAAAAAAAAAAGTGAAATTTTTTGGTTGAATTTAGTTTGTTCCATATTATCATTTAGGTGACCGTGGAGGGTATTCCATCAAAATTTCTATAGAGGTGGCAAATTTTCTCCCGAAATTGCGTACGACCGTGAATTTACATGTTTTTTTTTTTTTTACATTGTTCTAATTGTTTATTTCATTATTCCAAATACTCTAGTTTAAGTATTATTGATTGAGTCTTCGTCATTCCTATTCTTGTTCGCATTTTGTTTCAACCTGTCCCGTATATATTATTAGACCTTTGTGTTTCATGCTGACTTGAGGACTACATTTGGTTTGTATTCTTGGATTGAGTGTGATTCACATTTGAATTGAGGAAGAACTCAAGAGTGGTAAAATGCAGTGATTGTGAGCACAGTATCGGGTAAAAGCCAATAGAGTGCAAACACGAGTGGAGTTATATCATTCAAGTGTAAACATGTGAGATTGTGAGGATTTACATATTTGATTTACTTTCTTGTTATTTCTAATCTGTTTGCTTAATGTTGAGATGGCAGGTCTAACCACTGATGAAAAGCTTGAGGCTTTGGATATGAAATTTACAGATATGATGAAGAACATGAATACTACATTGGAGAGATTAACCAAGAGTGTAGAGAGTATTCAAATTGATAGCGGTCCCAGAGCACCACCGGCCCAGCATATACCACCACCTTAGAATGTACCACCACCTCATAATGTGCCACCTCGACGTGTACCACCATAGTATGTACCATCAGATGAAGAGGAAGCTGAAAATGAGTTTGATGATTCTGATGGTCTTGATGATGTGGAGGAGAGATTTCAGCCTGGGCATGATAGGAGGCCTAATAGGAGGTTTGATATGAGGAATGATAGGAGAGATAGACGGTTTGATGATAGAGGTGCATTTGATGCTAGAAGAGGGGATTGTGATAAGAGGGAATATGGTAGACTATGAGATGTAGATGGTGATCTAGGTAGCATCAAGATCAAGATACCAATATTCCACGACAAGAATGATCCTCAAGCTTATTTAGAATGGGAAAGGAAAATAGAATTGATTTGCAACTGTCATCACTAATTAGACGAGAAGATCAATCTGGCAGCGATTGAGTTTACCGATTATGCTATGATTTGGTGGGATCAGCTTGTCTCTACTCGGAGTAGAAATTATGAGAGGTCGGTTCAGACATAGTAGAACTTAGAGGTCTCATGAGAAAGAGATTTATATCCAGTCATTATTATAGGAAATTGTATCAGAAACTACAACATCTGTATCAGGGGACCAAGAGTGTTGAGGAATATTACACAAAGATGGAAGTTGCCATGATCAGGGCAAATGTAGTTGAGGATGCAGAAACAACTATGGGACGGTTTCTATGGGGCTTGAATAGAGAGATTGCAAACATGGTGGAGTTGCATCACTATGTTGATTTGGAGGAGGATACTTCACATGGCTATCAAGGTAGAAAGGCAACTCAAGAAAAGGTCAACATCCAGATTTGGTATTCAGGCTACTTCCGCATGGAAGGGAAAATGGGTTCCGAATGAGAAGCGAGATGGAGGCTTTGACAAGCCTAGAGGCGAGTTCAGTGGAGGTTTTAATAAGCCTAGGGCCGAACCTAGTGCCAAGGGTAAAGATGCTGCAGAACCGAGCAAAACTAGACCAAAACCTAAGGGTGCAACTGCTAGAACTAAGGATGTCAAATGTTTCAAGTGTTTGGGCATGGGACACTATGCCTTATACTGTCCCAATAGGCGTACCTTAGTGATTGATAAAAAGAGTGGAGAGGTGTACTCTACCGATAGTGAGATCAAGGAGGAGATGCTAGAGTTGGAGGATGCTAGTGACCATGAGGGAGCTGCATACCCGCTGAATAACTTATCCTTAGTTGTCAAGTGTGCTTTGAGTGCACATGTTGTAGAGGATAAGAGTGTGCAGCAGAGGGAGAATATATTCCATACTAGGTGCCGTGTGAATGGCAAGAGATGTAGTATGATCATAGATGGGGGCAGTTGTACTAATGTTGCTAGCACATCTTTGATTGAGCGATTGAGGTTGAGTTCCTTGAGACACCCAAAGCCTTACAAGTTGCAGTGGTTAAATGATTGTGGGGAAATAAGTGTGACAAAGTAGGTATTGTTGAGCTTTACCATTGGGCCATACACATAAGATGTCCTATGTGATATAATACCGATACATGCAGGACATATTCTTTTGGGCAGACCGTGGCAGTTTGATAAGAAAGTTATTCATGATGGGTTCAAGAACAAGTACTCTTTTCAGCATAAGGGAAAACCAATTACATTATACCCACTTACACCTGCACAAGTCAACGAAGATCAGGTTAAGTTAAAACTTGAACGTGACAAAGAGAGAGTGAATGGAAACACCACCTTGGGTGAGACTAGTGAGAGTGGTGTATCTGGTGAGAAAAATAAGGCCAAGGCCGTGGAAGTTCCCAAGGGGAGTGTGAGTGAACGTGAGGGGGAAACAAAATGGAGAGTTAAAAAGAGTTTCTACATGGGTGAGGGTGAAGCGACGAAAGCGTTCAAGGCTAGCAAGCTCATGCTATTGTTAGTCTATAATGAGCCTCATTTTTATTTTACTAACACTGACCCTTTGCTTCCTGTGTCTATTTCATCTCTTTTGCAGGATTACAGTGACGTACTGACAGAGGACATAACTAGTGGGCATCCACGCATTAGAGGTATTGAGCACCAGCTAGACTTCATACCTGGAGCAGTCAATCCTAACAGAACGGCTTATAGGACCAATCCCGAGGAGACAAAGAAGCTACAAAGGCAAGTACGGGAGTTGATGGACAAGGGGTATGTAAGGGAAAACATGAGTCCTTGTGCAATACCAGTGCTTCTAGTTCCTAAGAAAGATGGGACATGGCGTATGTGCATTGACTGCCGAGCTATCAACAATATTACGGTAAAGTATCGTCACCCCATTCCTATACTAGATGACATGTTGGATGAACTGCATGGTTCCAAAATTTTTAGTAAGATTGATTTAAAGAGTGGATACCATCAAATTCGCATGAGAGTGAGAGATGAGTGGAAAACTGCATTTAAGACTAAGTATGGCTTTTATGAATGGTTAGTTATGCCATTTGGTCTTTCAAACGCACCAAGCACATTTATGAGATTGGTGAATCATGTTATGCATGCATTTTTAGGTAAGTTTGTTGTGGTTTATTTTGATGACATATTAGTTTACAATAAAACAGTAGATGAGCATGTTATGCATTTGAGCATGTTTTTTATGTGTTAAGGCAAGAAAAATTGTATGTTAACTTTGTAAGTGCACTTTTTGTATGGATAGAATTATTTTCCTTTGATTTTTGTGAGTGCAGATGGCATCGAGGTAGATTTAGAAAAGGTGAAGGCAATTCAGGATTGGCCAACACCAACAACAGTGACAGAAGTCAGAAGCTTCCATGGATTAGCAAGCTTCTACCGTAGATTTGTTAAAGACTTTAGTAGTATTGCAACACCACTGACTGAAGTAGTGAAGAAGACTGTTGGCTTCAAATGGAGTGAAGAGTAGGAGTGTGCATTCTAGGATCTGAAAATGAAGTTGTGCAGTGCACCAGTCTTGGCACTACCCAACTTTGAGAAGACATTTGAGATTGATTATGATGCATCCGAGATAGGCATTGGAGCGATTCTTATGCAATAAAAGCGACCAATAGCTAACTTTAGTGAGAAGCTAAATGGAGCAATTTTTGAGGTACCCCACATATGACAAGGAGTTGTATGTGCTAGTGCGAGCCCTTGAGACTTGGCAGCATTATTTGTGGCCTCGAGAGTTTGTGATCCATACAGATCATGAATCATTGAAGCATCACAAGGGCCAAGGTAAGCTGAACAAACGACATGTAAAATGGTTAGAGTTTGTTAAGACGTTTCCATATGTAATCCGCTACAAACAAGGTAAGGAAAATATTGTCGACGATGCACTATCACGAAGGTATGCTTTACTTACTTTATTGAGTGCAAGAATGCTTGGGTTTGAATTTATTAAAGAACTTTATGCTAGTGATATTGACTTTAGTACTATCTATGTTGCATGTGAAAAGTCTGCTTTTAGTAAATTCTACCAACATGATAGGTTTCTGTTTAGGGAGAATAGATTATGCATTCATGTTTGTAGTATGCGTGAGTTGTTAGTGACAGAAGCACATGAGGGAGGTTTAATGGGGCACTTTGGCATTGCCAAAACCTTAGGGGTATTGACTGAACATTTTTATTGGCCTAAAATGCGGAGAGATATTGAGCATTTGTGTGATAAATGCTTAACTTGTAAACATGTTAAATCTAAGGTTATGCCTCATTGGTTGTATACACCATTGCCTATACCTAATGAACCATGGGTATATGTATCGATGGACTTTATCTTGGGTTTACCTATGACTAAGAAGGGTAGAGATTACATCTTTGTAGTGGTTGATAGGTTTAGTAAGATGGCACACTTTATAGCATGTCATAAAACTGATGATGCCACTAACATTGCAGACTTATTCTTTAGAGAAGTATTACGACTCCATGGGATTCCACAGAGTATAGTTTTAGATCGTGATGTCAAATTCCTTAGTCACTTTTGGAAAGTTTTATGGGTAAGTTGGGAACTAAACTTTTGTATTATACTACTTGCCACCCCCAAACTGATGGTCAGATCGAGGTTGTTAATATGACTTTGACTCAGTTATTGCGTACTATTATCAATAAGAACTTAAAAACTTGGGAGGATTGTTTGCCTTTTGTTCAATTTGCATATAATCATAGTATTTATTCCTCTACATCTTACTCACCATTTGAAATTGTTTATGGTTTTCAGCCACTAACTCCATTAGATTTGTTACCTTTGCCTGTTGATGAGCATGCGGGGCTAGATGGAAAAAGGAAAGTCGATTTTGTGAAGCATATACATGAGAAAGCAAGAGAGAAAATACAATGAAAGAATTAGCAATATGCTTCTCATGCTAACAAGGGAAGAAAGCGTGTGGTATTTCGGCCTGGAGATTGGGTTTGGGTACACATGCGCAAGGAGAGATTTCCTTAACAACGTAAATCTAAGCTACAACCGAGAGGGGATGGTCCATTTCAAGTCTTGGAACAGATTAATGACAATGCATATAAGTTGGATTTACAAGGTAATTATAATGTGTGTGCTACATTTAATGTTTCTGACTTAACTCTTTTTGATGCAGGTACAGATTCGAGGTCGAATCCTTTTCAAGTGGGAGGGGATGACATGATCCAGGCCGACAACAAAGCAAAAGACCTATTACAAGTACCAGAAGGGCCAATTACGAGGCAGAGGACCAAAAGACTCAGAGAAGCAATGGCGGGATTAGTTCAAAGTTTTCTGGCCGATTGCAACAAATAAATAGAGACGCATGTGGGCTTCAATAGAGAGGGCCCAAAGCCACTTCACTTGGCCCAAATCAGTTTTGAATGAAGCTTCACAGGCCTTTGAAGACTTGAAGACTTTGGTATTTTTGTAATTTAGCCTTTAGGGGCATTGTTGTCTTTATGCCTTTTGGGTTTCTCTTTGTAACATTATTTAAGCTTTCTTTCTTTTTCATTTGGAGGACAATCAACGAAATTTGTAAAACACAAATGCTTAAAGCTTTGTCTATGGCCGAATTCTTCTAAGGGAGGGATTCCCCTTTTCAAGTTTGAATCGACTTATCTAATTTTTGGCAAAATTAGTGGCGTCTCCATTGCTAGCAAAACACTACAAGGATTCATCTTAAAGGTTCTCAAGGGCAAGTTCTTTGTGGGTCTTCTTTGTGGCCTTGGAAGGGTTTTGTTTCTACAAAATCAAATTCGCGATTCTTGGGGTTCTGTCCATTGCTTGGGGTTTGCTTGGATTTCGAATCCAAGTGGGTTTTTTCCGAATGGTTTAGTTTTAGACTTAGAAGATTGTGTTTATGTACCTTCTCTAGTAAAGAACATCATTTCAATTTCTTCTTTATGTAATAAAGGCTATTAATGCCTAATAAGTTGTAATGAATGTTTTATTTATTTGAATGAAATAAAATATGGGGATGGTATTTTGAATAATGGTATCCATGTCTTACAAACTAACAAAGAATGTTCAACCTCTAATATATATAACGTTAACTCGAATATGAATCACTTCTATGGCACAGTCGCTTAGGTCATATCAATGAAACAAGATTAACAAAGCTACATAAGGATGGGTATTTCAGACCCTTCAAATATGAACCTTATGGAACTTGTGAGTCTTGTTTACTTGGTAAAATGACCAAATTACCCTTCAAAGGTAAATGACAGCGTGCAACGGAGACATTAGAACTCATACACTCTGATATATACGGACCAATGTCAGTCACCACTAGAAGTGGATTCTCCTACTTCATTACCTTTATCGATGATCACTCGCGATATGGGTATTTGTACCTTATGCAGTACAAATCTGAAGCCTTTGTGAAATTCAATGACTTCAAAGCTGAAGTAGAAAACCAGCTTAATAAAAGTATTAACTCACTAAGGTCTGACCGATGTGGTGAATACTTAAGCGACGAATTTCAAGATTACTTGAGAGAAAATGGCATTGTTTCCCAGTCGACTCCTCTGGGAACTCCACAACATAATGGGGTCTTCGAAAGGAGAAATCAGACATTATTAGATATGGTCTGATCAATGATGCCAGACACGCATCTACCTCTTTCATTATGGGGTATTGCTTTAAAAACTGCAACACTACTACTAAACCAAGTTCCTTCCAAGACTGTTAGTCAAACACCATATGACTTATGGTCTGGGAAACGTCCTAGTCTTAGTTATCTAAGAGTTTGGGGATACGACAGATATGTTAAGCTCACACAAACTAACAAATTGGATGATAGGGCAGTTAAATGTAAGTTTGTAGGATATGCCTTGAACTCAAGAGCATTTGTGTTCTACATCCAAAATGAACAAAGAACATTTGTCTCACGAAATGCTAAATTTCTAGAGAATGAATTCCTTCTCAAGAAATATAGTGGGAGTAGACTTGACCTCGATGAGGTACGAGAAGAACAAACTAACATAGAACTAAGCCCCAGGCCACTCAAAAGGGCCGCGACGGAACAACCATAAGGTTATGAACTTAGAAGGTCTGGTAGGGAAAGATATGAGCCTGAAAGATATGGATTTCATATTGATGAGGAACATGATCAGGTCATTAATAATAACGATCCCACCAGTTATGACGAACCAATACGTGAAATTGATTCAGTCAAGTGTCTTGAGGCCATGAAATCCGAAATAGACTCAATGTATCATAATCAAGTCTGGGACTTGGTGGATGCACCTGAAGGGGTAACACCCATAGGCTGCAAGTGGATTTACAATCGTAAAATTGATGCAGAAGGCAACATCCAAACCTATAAGGCTAGGTTGTTGGCGAAAGGTTATAGATAAATCCAAGGAATTGACTATGACGAAACCTTCTCGCCTGTTGCAATGATAAAGTCCATTCGAATTTTACTTGCACTAGCTGCACACTTTGATTATGATATTTGGCATATGGATGTCAAAACACCTTTCTTTAATGGGAACCTGGTAGAGGAAGTCTATATGACACAACCTGAGGGGTTTGCATCTAAGGATGATCATAATAAAGTATGCAAGCTTAAACGATCCATTTATGGACTTAAGCAAGCCTCCAAAAGTTGGAATATATGATTTGATGAGACAATCAAAGAATTTGACTTCATAAAAAATGTAGACGAGCCTTGTGTTTACAGGAAAAGTTGTGGGAGTGCTGTTGTATTTCTTGTATTATATGTCGATGACATATTAATCATCGGGAATGATATTCCCATGATGGAAACCACCAAGCAATGGTTATCTCAGAATTTCTCCATGAAAGATTTGGGAGAATAAGCCTACATCCTCGGCATTAAGATCTACCGTAATAGATCTAAGAGGTTGTTAGGACTTTCTCAATCTACATACATAGATAAAGTTTTGAAAAGATTCAAAATGGAAGATTCCAAAAGAGGTAATTTACCTACTTGTCATGGAATCAAATTATATAAGGAGTAATGTCCATATACTCATTCAGATAGAGAGCGTAGGAGTAAGATCTCTTATGCTTCAGTAATAGGATCGATCATGTACGCCATGCTATGTACAAGACCTGATGTCTCTTATGCTCTTAGCATAACGAGCAGGTATCAGGAAAATCCTGGTGAGCAACACTGGGCAGCTAATTTCCTCACTATTTTTTGGACCGTTTTTGGGTTGTTTTTGTTTGGTTTTATGGTTTTTTTCTTGGGTTGCTGTTTGTTCGGTTATGCTTGTTGGTTTCTATAATATGTCCCAAACAAAGATTAAGCATGTGAAATACTATAAAGAATATATACATAAACATGAAGTATGTCGGAATCATACTTACAATGCCTTGTGATGAAGAAGATGATCAAATGGTAGAAGCTCCAAGTTGTGGAAGATTCGGCCAAGAGGAGGAAGAAGACTTGAAGCTCCAAGCTTTTGTATTCCAAGCTCTTTGATGGTTTCCCTATCACCTCTTTTGATCCCTTGCTTGTGCTAGCAAAAATGGAGAAATAGAAGATCAAATCTTCCTTGCCCTTGTCAATGGAGTTCTCGGCAATTTGAGAGAGAAGAGAGATTTTTGTAAAGTCTTAAAATTAATTGATCTTTGTTTTACCAAAAATCAATTTATATTTATGTTATAATTTATTAAATTAATAATAAATCTATGACATAAACCATGCAATGGCTTAGAGTGTCAAACACTCAAACTCCATGCAAAGCCTTTGAGTGTAATGCACATTATCACCATGCAATGCCTTAGAGTGTTTTGTACACTATTAACATGCAATGCCTTATCAATAAATAATGCATATAATGACAAGTGTCATGTGGGCCCCACACGTTTCCCAATGAAAGTGGGCCCACGTCCACTCACGCGTTCGGGTTCGATATTTCCGAAATACCGAGCTAGCGTCGCGACGTTAATAAAATCAGATTTAAATAAATAATCGCTCCTAGCGAAATTATTATTTACGTCGCTTACGAATTAATTCTAAATTAACTCGTATGCCCGAATTAAAATCTAATTTTAATTTCGCGTCGAAATCGAATTTCGATTATTATATCGAATATAATAATTTTATCGATTAATTCCAAATTAATCGTTCTCTCTCTAAATTAGGAGCACTTTATCCAAGATAAAGTTTCTCCGCAATTAATCCAAGATTAATTAAGTCCGAATCAAATATCATAGGTGAATCTTCAGGAAGCGACCCAAGAGATCTCCGGATATTTTGGCAGTAAATACGGTCGTCGGATAATCCGAACACGTACGTACCTCGTACTACGTCTTTACCGATTTACAAGACAAGGTTGGCTTCTAGCAAAGCGCCATGCCTACCCAATTCTCCAGAAATATTCTTATAGGAATATAAGATCTGTATCAGGCGTAGTATACCGTAGTATTGCGTACATCGATCCAGTATCGGATGATCACATGCTAGGCCTGGGGCTGGAGATGTGTCTGCCCCGTACGAAACATATATCGGACATCAAGCAACTAGTCTCTTTAAATCGGACAATCCTGACCTTGTCATATTGTCCCGACGGTTGCAACCTTTTATAGAGTACTAGTTCTGTGTCCTGCGTGATCATCACCTCCATATGTCTGAAGCGATACTTCAGTCTTGACATCACATCCAGTACACTACGATTCTCGATAAACCCAGAAGAGGTGTACACAGAACCGGTTAAGGTCCCCAACCACCAAAACTAAAGTTTACCGATTGTCGCAAGTACTAGCGATGTAAGTCTCAGGTTAAGACCATATACACCTACCCTGATGCGGCCTCCCATAGACACGTAGACATACTACCAATGGGATTCCGCGGGGTCTATCCAGAGCGAAGCTGTTTTCCGTACCATCGGTAAAACACAACCTCCTATTGCACTGCAAAAGTATCCAATCCTTAAATATATGAGAACTATGCCGTTGTGCCCTCACAACGTGCACAAGCGCAATACTAGTCTATTCCGCATTATCGATGTCCAGTCTCGATAATACTACGACTAGGGATATTTAATGATTAAACCTTTGGGGACTGATACTGTCTCATATCATTCTCAGTCCAGGTACTAATCATATGGACTTTCGCCATTTATAAGTCAAAGTAAATAATATTACAAAACGGCAAAAGGCAATTTCATTATCACATAGTTAATTTTATACAATAATACAATATCATTTACAAACAGTGACGCTATGGGACATAATGTCTAACAATCTCCCACTTGGCCTATAGCCAGTCACTCAAGCATCTAATACCCGAACTATGTATGTGTCGTTCAAAAACTTGCTGTAGAACAGCTTCGTCAGCGGATCTGCAATGTTGTCATCTGATGTGACCTTCTCGACTTTTACATCGCCACGATGTATAATCTCTCGAATCAGATGATAACGTCGAAGAACATGCTTGGACCGTTGATGAGACCTTGGTTCCTTAGCCTGTGCTATAGCCCCGTTATTGTCACAATACAATGGAACGGGCTCAGCTACTAACGGAACACTACTCCTAATCCGATTAGGAACTTTCGGATCCAAACTGCCTCCTTTGCTGCTTCAGATGCAGCGATGTACTCCGCTTCTGTTGTTGAATCGGCAACAGTATCTTGCTGGAAGATTTCCAGCTCACTGCTCCGTTATTCAAGCAAAAAATGTACCCGGATTGCGACTTGTAGTCATCCTTGTCGGTTTGGAAACTTGCATCGGTATACCCAGATATCGCAAGTTCTCCACCTCCATAAATTAAGAAAGCATCCTTAGTTCGTTTAAGATACTTAAGGATATTCTTAACTGCTATCCAGTGACCTTCACCTGGATCGGCCTGATAGCGACTGCACATGCTCAAAGCATATGAGACATCAGGTCGTGTACATATCATGGCATACATGATCGATCCGACTGCCGAGGAGAACGGTATCCGACTCATGTGGTCTCTCTCTTCCTGAGTCTTAGGCACATGTCCTTAGACAGAGAGGTACCACGTACCATTGGAACCAATCCCCTCTTGGATTGTTCCATGTTGAATCTCTTCAACACTTTATCAATGTATGTACTCTGGGAGAGTCCAAGCAGCTTTCTAGATCTATCCCTGTAGATCTTTATTCCAAGAATAAAGGCTGCTTCTCCCAGATCTTTCATGGAGAATTTTAATGAAAGCCAAGCTTTCACCGACGTTAGCATGGGAATGTCATTGCCTATAAGCAATACGTCGTCGACATAAAGGACAATAAAAGTAAGTGCTCTCCCACTAACCTTCTTGTATACACAAGGGTCATCTGCGTTTTGCACGAAATCATATTCCTTTATGATCTCATCAAAACGCTGATTCCATGACCGTGATGCTTGCTTCAATCCATAAATGGATCGATTTAATTGCAAACCTTGTTTGCAAGTCTAGGTACGATAAAACCGTCAGGCTGTTGCATATAAACATCCTCCAAAAGGTTTCCGTTAAGGAAAGCGGTTTTAACGTCCATTTGCCATATCTCGAAGTCGAAATATGCAGCTATTGCAAGCATTATCCGAATGGATTTAATCATGGCAACGGGTGAGAAGGTTTCGTCATAGTCAATACCATATTGTTGACGATACCCCTTCGCTACAA
>SKCR01025127.1:0-18375 GCA_019454045.1 Zanthoxylum bungeanum
TTCACAAATGTTTTATACTTAAATGATCTTGGAATGTTCTTAGAAAACCTAACAATGGTATCTTGAGCCAATTTTAAGCATGAAATAATTAGGGTTCATAGACTTTAATTTGAGGCTTTTGTGATTTGAGCATGATTTCTTCAAATTGATGGTTTGAGTATGCTTAGATTATGATAACTTAGAGTTATGCATGATTAATTTTGAGAAAAATTGATTAGATTAATTTTCCCAAATTTGCTATGCTTGGCCGAATACTATGGACCTTTGTAGCTCATGGTGATTTTGTTTTTTAGACTATTGGATGTGTTTAAAATGCTTGGATATATTGATTTGTGATTTAATTGGATTGAAATCAAAATTAATGAAGAATTATCCTTATTGCCGCGTGCCTTGGTAGCATGGAATGACTTGATTTTGTTTCAATAATGTTGGACATGTATTGAAAATAATAAAGCATGATTAATTATGTAAATTGGTATTTTGGAAATGTTAATTTGAATAATTAATTATGCTATACACTTTAATTAAATAAATTATGATATTTGGAATATTGGAATTTAATTAATTAGGCTTTAATTTGGAATTGGGCTAAAATTGTTGTATTTGGGCCTTATCGACTTGGTTGGGCCAAGTTGGTTTAGGACCATTGGATTGGATCCAAATTGGGCCTTAAAACCATTCCATTAAGTCCAAATGTAACAAATGGGCCTTTAAATAATTAATTGGGCCTAATGGGCCAAAATTAATTTTATGGCAAATGGTGATTCCTAATTGGGCTTTGGTTGCCAAAGTCCATGTCTTAAGAAATTAATTGAAAGCCCATTGGACTTTAATTAAATTGACATTGGATGTTAATTGGGCCTTTGAGACTCATTAAGATTGGATTTAGAATCTAAGTCTAAAAGACACATTAAAAAGTGTAATTATTTAATTTAGAATTAAATATGAATTAGTGTTGAATACAAATTAAATTGGATTTAAAATTATAGTTTGATATAATTCAAGAATGCTTACTTTGAGTATTTATTCTTAATCGAGTTGGACTCGCGCAAATCAAATCGTTGTTTGAACATTGGATGATCACTTTATTCAAAGATTAATTAATTAATTGGATTAGATTGATTGAATAACAAGCTTTGTGTGAATACATGGATGTATTGTATGAATAATGTATATCGGATGGATATTAGATGGGTGAGGGAAATTTTGGAAATTGTTGTAAATATTGTATTTATTTGAAATTGGACTTGCGTGTCCAGCCTATCACCTCTCATTCTAATTGTAATTCTCTTCTCACCAATTCCCCTCAATGTTAATGAGGTTTCTTTATTGTATTATGTAATTGGGTAGAAGTTAGAATAGTGCTAGCCGGGGAGAGGAAATAGAGAGATTTGTTCTAGGAAAAAAATGTAAATATCCATCCGCATATCATTATTATATTTATTTATCGCGCCTTATTATGCTTTTAGAATGCATGCTTAAGGGTGTATGATGAGACTTAATCAAAGACAATTATTTGGTTGCCAATTTACGCGAAAAACACTCAAAAAAATATTAAGCGATTTCCTTCCATTGAGTGATTCTCTCTCAAGATCCAAGATTGGCACTGGTTTGTTGGCCAAAGTCAAGACCTTTGTCCATCACGGATGTGTTTGAATCACGAAAGCTTTGTTCCATATCGTACGTCTTGGGCAAGTTGTGATTTGTTGGCCAAAGTCAAGGTCACTTCTTGTTCATCGGCCTCGATTACGAAGCTTTCCCACTGTCAATGGGTTTCGCTTAACTAGAATCATTAAGCTTGTTGAGCCAAAGCCAAGGCTTAGTTGATTTAGAGGAAAAGGTTAGGAAAATATATTAGATATATTGGCATATATATTATATATATGTTTCGGACTTGGATGTCCACCTACTGGATCTAGGAATTGGATGAGATCAAATTGTTCTTAGAGATCTACCTAGTTAAGTTTCATACAGCTTGTTGGCCAAAGTCAAGGTTGTGTGTTATTTAATGGGATCCTAGCCCACTAGGAAACTAGGTTTCCCGAGTACTCCACAGAGGGTTAGAGGCTCGCTGAAAAATAGTGGGAGGCAAGTATTAAATTTGCAATTTCGTTTAAATACTTGCCAATACACGCTCATTACATTTTTCATCATTAAAATATTTATATATATTAGTTAGACTAATATTCAAATTGTTGTTTTAAATTAACAGTTGGACTGTTTTCAAACTACTTCATTTGTAGTTGATTATATAATTGGATTATAGTAATCAATACATTTGAATATAACTCCATTTATAGTTGGTTATATAATTGGATTATAGTAATCAATATATTTGAATTTAACCAATCAAAATGTAGTTAATTATATAGTCAGACTATGGTAATCATTACATTAGATTGTACCCAAAATCGTTGATTGGATAGTTGGACTATAGCAATCAAGGTGAACTGAAAGATTAGTGTTTAGAACATAATCCTTGGTGAAAAAAGTCTTTAAACGGCTCTAATTTTCAGATTGGGAATAGAACCTCAAGATAGTCATGGGAACTGAGATGTTATTCTATTTGATAGAGAAACCTTTCAGGCCTAAGCCCGGAGTTGAGCAAATAGTAGAGCATGAGCTTTGGAAGACTCATGGTGATGATAACTTTAGTGCTCAGTCCTTCATGCTTGTTGCAATGATACTTTTAATTTTTGTCGTCAAAACTAAGGATTAGATCCTTATACCATGATGTTGAAATTAAAGAATCTTCATAGATCTAACCTTAGATTTTAGAAGTACGAATTGCAAAATAAGCTCTTACGCTCGCGTATGTTAGAAGGTACTTCTGTCGAGCACTAGGTGTCGCAGATAATAGCTGACATCGAACAGCTAGGTTAGCTGGGCATTACCTACGAGGACGAGACTTCCAAAGATTTGATCTTACAGTCTCTGTCGAATGCTGGGGCAAGGTTAATAACAAACCAAGAGAAAAATCTTGGAGAGTTGAAGGCTATGCTCAATGAGACAGGGCCAGAGCTTCTAAAAGGGTAAAGGAAAAATCGTCACAGTCTTCTGGGAAGACAAAGGACACATCCCAAAATGTCTGCCTAAACTGTGGCAAACGGGGTCACTGGAAAAGTGACTGCCGTATGGACAAGCCAGACATGAAGGAAGTGAAGATGGGCAAGGCTACGGCTTCAGGTATGTTTGTTATAAACATGTTCACTGCTGGTTTTAAAATTGGATTTTAGAAACTGGATGTAGTACATAAATATATGTACTGGTGTGCAAAATCTGCTAATAAGCAGGAGGCTGGCTTGAGATGAGATCGACCTGCGAGTTAGTAACGGGACGAGAGTCGCTGTTTTAACCGTAGAAACCTATGTTTTGGAACTGAAATTTGGGCATGTACTTAAATTAGGAAACTGTTATAATGTACCTAGTTTGACTAGAAACATTATCTCTATATCTAGTTTATCCTGTTGTGGGTATACCTTTATATCTAGAACACTAAGTGTTTTGTTTATAAAGATGATATTGAGATAAGCACATTGTATATGAATAACAGTATTTATATTTAGAATATAAATGAATCTCATAACATGACAAACAAATTGCTCAAACTGAATTAATCATATGAGACTTATTTGTGGCATTGTTGTCTGTGACACATTAACAAAACTCGTATATCCGCACTTTCGAAGAGTGGATACTAGGACGGATTTGATTCTAATTTAAATGATGTCTACGAATCTAGTTTATTAGGCAAAACGCCTAAAACACCTTTTACTTGGTAAAAGTGCAAGTGCCACCGAACTGTTAGCCGTTGTTCATAGTGACGTTTGTGGGCCCATGACTAGCTAGGCTAGAGGTGGTTATGAATACTTCGCAACCTTTATGGATGTGGCATCACATTACGGTTATGTGTATCTTATGAAACACAAGTCAGAAACCTTTGAGTAATTCAAAGAGTTTCGACACAAAGTATAAAAACAGACTGTAAAAGTATTAAAAACATTACGGTCGGACCATAGTGTAAAATACTTATACATATGAGTTTCTTGATTACTTGAAAGAGTATAGTATTTTTTCACATTGGACTCCTCTTGGAACACCTCAATTTTACGGTGTGTCCGAACAGAGAAACCAAACCTTGTTGGATATAGTAATGTTAATGATGAGTCGCTCTGAGCTACCAATTTCCTTCACGGGATACGAATTAAACGGTGCAATACTTATTTTGAAAAAGGTTCCATCAAAATCTGTTAGACAGACTTCATATTATATATGATCAAGAAAGAAACCAAGTTTCACATTCCTGAAGATTTGGGAATGCTGGGCATACTCTAAATGTTTGGATGATACCAAACTAGAACCCAAATTGGATAAGTGCCTATAGGTTATCCTAAGGAAACCAAAGTACAGTACTTATACAACTCACAAGAGAACAATGTAATTGTTGCTCTCCATATGGTTTTCCTAAGAGGAATTCCTATATGCAGTGGTAAGTGGGAGGAAAGTAAAACTCGATGAAAATTGGAGTAATACTATTCCAGGCACCGATTCCTTAACGGAACACGAACTGTTTATCAGGGATGAAACTGTACCACAATCTTTGAATACACAAGAACCGCATAGGTCGGAGAGAGTTAGAAAACAACCTGGGAGGTATGGGTTTCTAATCTCACATTATGTAGATGTCGATCTTATTAAGGAAAACGAACCGGCTGCGTATGAGGATGTGATACAAGATATCAACTCCTTTTATGGCAAAGTGCCATGAAGTCTGAAATGGATTACAGTATACCAACTAAGTTTGGACATTGGTTGTTGTACCAGAAGACATTGTGCCTATTGGTACTAAACAATTCTTCAAGGAAGACATACATGGATGGCAACACACAAATGTATTGCGCTAGGCTTGTATAAAGGGGTATCGTCATCAACATGGTGTTGATTACGACGAAACCTTTTACCCGTTGCCATGATTAAATCCATTCGGATAATGCTTGCTAAATGCTGCATGTTTCATTTATGAAATATGGCAGCTGAAGGTCAAAACCGCTTTCCTTAAACGGAAACCTTTTGGAGGATGTTTGTATTCAACATCCTGACGGTTTTGTTGTACCAAAAAACCAAGCAAACAAGGTTTGCAAGTTAATTCAATCCATTTATGGATTAAAACAAGCATTTTCATTCAAAACGAAAATGATTCTTGTGTATATAAGAAGGTTAGTAGGAGCGCACTGACAATGATTGTCCTATATAATGATGACATATTATTTCTAGGAAATGAAATTCCCATAGTAAAATCAGTGAAAGCTTGGCTTTCATGAAAATTCTCCGTAGAATACTTGGGAGAGACAATCTTTATTCTAGGAATAAGGATCTACTGGGATAGATCTAAAAGTTGTTGACACTATCTGAGAACTCGTACATTGAAATAAATGTACGTGACCTGGTGTCTCATATGCTTTGAGCATATGGAGTCACAATCAGGCCAATCCAAGTGATAGTCACTGGATTGATGTTAAGGACATCCTTGAGTATCTTGGACGAACTAAGGATGCTTTCTGATAATACGGGGAAATAAGAACTTGAGGTGACTGGGTTCACCGCTGCAAGTTTCTAAACCGAGAAAGACGACTTTAAGTCGCAATAAGGGTACATATTTAGTTTGAATAACGGAACAGTGAGCCGGATATCTTCCAAGCAAGATACTGTTGCCGAATAAACAACAAAAGCAGAATATTACTGCAGCTGAGGCAGCAAAATAAGTGTTTTGGATCTATATAATCTTAATAAGATTAGGTATAGTTCTGTTAGCAGCTGAGATAGGCTACACCACAGGCTAAGGAACCGCGGTCTCATTAACGATCCAATATACACTTCGACTAATTCATCTGATTCGTTCAATCATATATCGTGGCGATGTGATGATCAAATAAATCGCATCAGATGATAACATTACAAAACCGCTGATGAAAGCCTTTTCTCAGCAGAAGTTTGAGCGACCCGAACATAGTTCATGTGTAGGACGCTTGAGTGATTGGTTATAGGCCAAGTGGGAGATTGTTGGACAATTATGACCCATAACATCACTATTTGTACAGAACATGGTATTGTTGTACAAATTAACTAATCCAGGATATATAAATGATAAAAGTCCAAATGATTAGTACTGGATTAATAAGATATGAGACAATATTAATCCACTAAGGTTTAATCATTAAACATCCCTAGTTGTAGTATTATTGAGACTGGACATCGATAATGCGGAATAGACTAGTATTACACTTGTGCGTGTTATGAGAGCATAACGGTATAGTTCTCATATATTTAAGTATTGGATACTTATGCAAGTGTGATAGGAGGTTGTGTTTACCGATGGTACAGAAACAACTTTGCTCTGGATAGACCCCGCGGAATCCCATTGGTAGTATGACTATGGGTCTATGGGAATCCGCATCAGGGTAGGTGTATTTGGTCTTAACCTGAGACTTGCATCGCTAATACTTGCGACAATCAGTTTACTTTGGTTTTGGTCGTCCGGGACTTTAACAGGTTATGTGTATGCCTCTTCTGGGTGTACTGAGAATCGTAGTGTATTGGGTGTGATGTCAAGATGGAAGTATCACTTCAGTCATATGGAGATGATGATCACGTAGGATACAGAACTAGTACTCTTAAGTACTGCAGTCATCGGGATAATATGATTAGGTCATGTTTATCCAATTATAGAGACTAGTTACCAGAGATCCGATATGTGCTTTATACGTGGCAGACACAATTTCAGACCTAGGCCTAGCATGTGACATCCGATACTGGATCGTAATACACAATACTACGTATACTTTGCCTGACAATGATTATATATTCCTTAAAGAATATTTCTGGTGAATTGGGTAGGCACGGTGCTTTGCTAGAAGTCAACCATGTCTTGTAAATCGGTAGGAACGTGGTACGAGGTACGCACGTATTCGGATAGTCCGACGACCAGATTTACTGCCAACATATCCAGGATCTCATGGGTCGCTTCCCGAAGATTCACCGGTGACTTTTGACTCGAACATAAAATTAATCTGGGATTAATTATTAGAGAGAGAAAATTAATATGGGATTAATTACGGTGAGAATTTTATCCGGGATAAAATTCGATGAGGAAAGAGATAACGATTAATTTGAAATTAATCGATAAAATAAATTTAATAGTTAAATTGGATTTTTCTATTTAATTTATTTATTTGAGACTTAAATAATATATTCGATATATAATCGAAATTAGATTTCGACGCGAAATTTAAATTGGATTTTAATTTGGGCGGACGAGTTAATTTGAAATTAATTCGTAAGCGACTTTCGTAATAATTTTACGAGGCATTATTATTTAATTAAATTTGATTTAATTACGTCACAACGGATAATTCGTTAATTCGGAATTAAACGTACCCGAACCCGAACCCGACCTTAGTCGCGTGTTGCAGTTGCCGATTTGAATTTGGAATTTAATAATTGGTGGGACCACATCACTTGCATTATTTTATTAATGCTAGTGTTAGACAAGCAACACAAAACTCCATGCTCTGTGTTTTGGAAACACAATACACTAAGCTTTGTGTCTTGGAAACACAATACACCAAGCTTTGTGTTTTGTAATTACAAAACACCATGTTTGTGTTTTTAACGAAACTCAAGTCTCAATTATTTTGTCTTGGACAAAACCAAGTCTTGGAGACTTGAATCTCATTCAACCAAGTTTGAGAAAACTTGAAACAACTTCTTCCTCTCTTCCTCTGCTCCATGGCCGATCGCTTCAACTCTCCAAAGGGAAAATTTTGCTTCAAATTTTCTTTCAAGCTAGCACTTGAGGAGTCAATCTAGGTGATAGGGAAACTCACCCAAGGGTTTGGAATTCATTCACAAAGCTTGGAGCTTAATCATACAATCAAAGAAAGGAGCTTGGAACAACTTCAAAGTAGCTTGGAGCAACTTCAATGGAGGCAAATTTTGTTGTCAACACATCCACCTAATCGAACAAGGTAAGTAATTTCCGCTATCTTACTTTATTTATTCACACATGTTTTATGCTTAAATGATCTTGGAATGTTCTTAGAGAACCTAACATAGGAATCCCATACGAAAATACAGGCACCCTGACCCGGGTGCGTAAAATTAGGGAGTTTGAATCTAGACTTTGTGCCAATTGTATGCGTAAGAAATAAAGAAAAATCATAAAAGCAAAATGAAATAGCAATCAATCAATTAAACTCACAAAGTCACAGTCGGCTCAATGAAATTAATTTTCGCTAACTAAACTAATGCCAATAAATTATACATCTTCATCCTTTTTTTTTTGTCCAAAATTTCTCCATCCCACAGTCCACTTTGCGAAAATAAAGGGCATCAAAAGAAAAACTCCAAATCAAACTCATATGCACCCTTTCTCAAAATAAAATATAAACAGAGTCTAAGTTATTTGTAAAAATTGCTCAACCAAAAGCAGTAATTAGATAAAGCCCATTACCTTTTAAAAATTGAAAAGCAAAAACCCCTCATAATTTTTAATAGAAGCGCCGAACCAGAAAGAGAAAGGAAAAAGTGGCTAACTTGTTCAATAGCTCACTTTACTCAATGCTAAGCTTTAGGCTTCAATGGACGAAATTGGCCAAAATGAGAAGTAATAATTATCCAAAATAGCTGCCCTCTCTCTGTTCTGTTTCTGTTTCCCTCCTTTGCGTATTCTGTGTGACTGTGTGTGTTGAGTATGTGTGTATGTAGGTTCCACGTGTGTGTGTATTATTTAAATGTGTGTGTTATATATATATATATATATTACATATATGCTCTAGAAATTTCTAGGTTTTGTGTGTGTGTTTTATAAATGAATGTGAGAAGAATCTAGATTAATATGGATATATGAATATAAATACTAATTTGGTAAATATCAATTGAATCCTTCTAGTTTTACTTATTGTTGTCTTTTAATTAATTAATTTAAAAAAAATCCCACATTTAATAATTAAATTTATCTCGCGTTCGGATGCGGCCTCACGCGCAAAAAATAAATCCACGCATCACGCTAAAATAACTCGGGATATTACATTCACCCCTCCTTATATAGGATTCGTCCACGAATCCTGACCTGAGCATACTGAAACTAAAAATCAGACAAAGACCGATATGGTCTAAAGAAATCATATCATTACTAAGACAGCCGAATAGCCAGCAGCTGCAGTCACCGACACTCTATAAACGTTTGATCTGATACCATCATTATAACATCCCGCCTAAGCCAAGATGCTACCGGTAGGAGACAGGCTAATCCTGCCTCCATAAGGCTCTGGCTTTGACAAAATTTTGACATGACCTCTGCTAAAAGTCATGCAACTTGGATCAAGGTCCAACACCACAATACATCCTATAGGGCCCAACACATAGTCTAACACTAAATAATCAACACAAGTCATAATCCAACTGAGCTCCATGCCCAAAAATGTGTATAAATAAAAACTTTTACAAACTTAACTTATACAACTTAAACTCTTTACAAACTCAAACTTTTACAACTAACTTATACCCCCAAGACCTGGTGACTGGTTAACTGCAACGCTGCTATCCGACTCATCAAGCTCTGGAGACTGTGGTCGACCGATCGGGTCACAAACCTGCAAAACTCAAACACATGCAAAGGCTGGATTCCATTTTATATTAATTTGAACTTTTTGTGATCACGCACATATATCAAAGTCTAATTTATTTTTTTAATCCATTGTCCATTTTTCAAGCTTATTACTAGCTACTAGTTTCTCTACTATTCATATATAAACTTTAAGTCATGTTTCCTATTTACATTCAACATCCATATACTCATTCACTAAGTCAAGCCTTACCATGTTTTTGCTGCGCTAATCTGATATCTCAATACTTACATACTTACTCTTTGCTAATCTAGTTTGGTTATTTATCATATTTATCTTTATTTTATCTCATTGAAATATCATCAAATCGAAACTATAAAATATTCTACCTTTCAAACATCCATCTCACTATTATCAATCGTGTATACATGTATATATAAATCATAATATCATTCACTAGTATTCGTTATGTACAACTCAAACGATTTCTAAAATGTATGATTTCTATGCATAACTCATAAACTACATAAACGTCACTATACCTATAAGATCTATATCTAACTATAAACCTATCTATATATTCCTATAATAAACCTATCCTTTTTATATCGACCAATACATCTATAGACACAGCCAGAAGTAATAAATAACCCTATAAGCTCTTATGATGTTGGTAGTCTGAAATCTGTCGAAAACCATTTAAAAATGCATTTAAGAAACCCTTTTTCTGTAAACAAAATCAGTTTCAAAATTCGTTATCATAAAACCATACCGATCATCCATCATAACTCACTGGACGAAATATAAACGAGCGTCCAATGCCCGAATTGCGCTCACAGATCAGACAATGAACGAACTGATCCCATGCCGACAGAGGGTTGGGTCATACCATTTCTGATAGCTGAAACCCTTTTATTTAATTAGTTCATTTGCGTATTCTGTGTGACTATGTGTGTATGTAGATTCCACGTGTGTGTATGTAGATTCCACGTGTGTTATATATATATATATATATATATATATATATATATATGCTCTAGAAATTTCTAGGTTTTGTGTGTTTGTTTTATAAATGGGTGTGAAAAGAATCTTGATTAATATGGATATATGTATATAAATACTAATTTGGTAAATATCAATTTAATCCTTATAGTTTTACTTATTGTTGTCTTTTAATTAATTCTTTTTAAAAAAATCCCCCATCTAACAATTAAATTTATCTCGCGTTCAGATGCGGCCTCACGCGCGGAAAATAAATTCACGCATCACGCTAAAATAACTCGGGATATTACATTCGACATCTAAACGCCATATGCAAGTATAATAAATTTATCGCTATCTAGGAGTTGGAGAGGCACAAGTTGTCACTTCCAGTGATGGTGTATATGATTTATTGACTTATTGTAGTGTAATGGATGATGATGACAAAGAGGAATTGCTAAAATCCATGAACCTTGAGATGGAGTCGATGTACTCCAACTCATTCTGGGAACTTGTAGACCAACCTGATAAGGTAAAACCCATAGGTTGCAAGTTGATCTACATGAGAAAGAGAGGAGCAGATGAGAAGGAACAAACCTTCAAGACATGGCTAGTGGCCACGGGTTATACCCAGAAAGTGGGAGTCGACTATACAGAGACTTTCTCGCCAGTAGCCATGCTTAAATCAATATGTACTCCTTCCTTCATTGCCGTATATTATGACTATGAGATTTGCCAGATGGACGTCAAGACTGCATTCTTAAATTGCAATCTTGATGAATGTATATATATGGTACAACTAGAGGGTTTCGTAGCCCAAGGTCAAGAGAAAAACATTTGCAAGTTGCAGAGTTTTATTTATGGACTTAAGTAGACATATCGATCTTGGAACATAAGATTTGATACTAGGATCATGTCTTTTAATTTAGAGTAAAATGTCGACGAGGCTTGTGTATACAAGCGCGCCATTGATAGACATTTGGATTTTCTCATTTTATACATCAATGATATTTTACTCTTGGGAATGATGTAAAAATACTATCGGACCTGAAATCCTGACTAGCCAACCAATTCCAAAATGAAAGATTTGAGAGAGTCCATTTATATACTTGGGATCTAGATTCTTCGAGATCGCAAGAGATGACTATTAGCTATCTCTCAGACATCCTATATCGACAAGATCATTGTGCAATTTGGGATGCATAATTCCAAGAAAGGCAATTTGCCTTTCCTACATGGAATTCATTTGTCAAAGGAACAGTCTCCTAAGACACCTTAATGAGTTGAGGAAATGAGACATATCTCATATGCCTTAGCAGTTGGTAATCTCATGTATGATGTGTTATAAACGAGACCAGACATTTGCTTTGTAGTGGGAGTAGTCAATAGATTTTAGTCTAACCTAAGATTAGATCATTAGGTAGTAGTGAAACACATTCTTAAGTCTCAAAATAGAACAAGAAATTGTATGTTTATGTATTCTAGTGAGGATATAATCTTCAAGAGATATGCATACTTTAATTTTCAAATGGATGTCAATTCTAGAAAATCAACATCTCAATCAGTGTTTAACCTATGCGGTAGGGCCAATATATGGAAGATCATAAAGCAATCTTATATTGCTGACTATACCGTGGAGGCTAAGTTTGTAGCAGCTTGCGAAGCATCTAAAGAAGCAGCCTGGATCCATCAATATTTGGGAGAACTGGAAGTTATTCCAGATATGGATAAATCACTCACACTTTATTGTGATAACAATGAACTCCAAATAACCAAGAAGCCACAAGAGAGTGAAGCATATATAGATGAAATATTATCTCTTAGAAAGATATAGCAGATAGCATCTACAGAGAATTTGGCTGATCCGTTTACAAAGGCCTTGTCTGCTAAAGGTTTGAAGGTCACCTAGAGCTCTAGGATTACATGACATGTCTTATTTTCTCTAATGAAAGTGGGAGATTGTTGGGATATATGCCTTAGAGCTTCATGTAATGTGTAAATGGAATTATTTGTTTAAAATAAAAGATTCATTGTTAATTTATCAATTGTTTTGATTTAAATCGCACATTATAAATAATCCAGTTTCCCTCTGATTGTTATGTACCTTCAGACTTAGTGTATGAGTGTCATCCACAAGCGGATTTAAGTCTGAAGATAGTAATCTAAAATAATCGATAGAGAATGAAAAAACAGGTACTTTGTTTGTGGTTTATCTATAACTACAATCCATTATACAAATATATGGCGACCTTAATCCCGAATTGTCCATGTGGTGACATGAGAATGGAGGCACCTTATATTATGTGATCATATAAGACCAGACTCATATAGAAATGAATTTCTTATAATATCCGTTAAATAAAGAAATTCATTTCAATATATTTGATGGTCATACATGGATTGATCTGAATTGAGTGTACTACAAACTCGTACATTGTAGCTATGTCGTTGATTTACAAAGGTGAGTTTGGTGTAGAAATCCTGACCAATAGCTATGTAATTTGGGGACACGATTTGGCGTGTAGTTGGGGAAGTTTTACATAGATATAGAGTTCACTCCTTCTTGCGAGAAGTAGTGGAGTATCTGTTGGGGTTGGTGCTCAGAGCGCCAATCCGGGCCGTATTTATGTCTGATTCATGAATACGAACATCCCCTTATTCCATAATATTACTTATTTATGGTTGCACCTCTTGTTCTTATATACGTATTCGATCTGATTACGATTAGATTGAAACTAAATGTGATTTAGTGATATGTATATATTAGACAAAGGCCCGATAATATATAATGCAGTACACAGTTACAAAGTTAGTTTGTAATTGACATTGGGAAGTGTCACTGCTATATGTATATTATCAAACATAGTTCCTGGTCAAGATTTGCTAACACGGGTCGGTTAGTCAAATCCGTTGAGACCAGTACATGTCGTATATCGAGACTTGGTCCGATGGTTTATCCCAATGAACCATGAGTCTATGGAGACTCGTATAGACGTGTAGGTGTTTATAGTGGAAAACACTGAACGGCTCACCGAAGATTCTTAATGGATGGTACGCCAACGTCAATAAGAATCTTCTCGGGTTGAGTAGCATAGTGGTCCTTCGACTTGAGACACCACTGTGGATGTATGAGACATCCTCCACACTTAGATGGCAGTCACGTCACCGATCTATTTAGATCAGACCTCCGCCTGTTCGTTGGGTGTGGATCGATCCTCAGGATATCCTGTGTGTGTCAAGATAGGATCCGTCAGTTCTGTGTACAGAGCATAGGTAGTCCATATATTATTAGCAGTCTGTTAAATCTGTGGCCACAGTATACATCGGAAGTAAGTTCCGAATGTTATTTAGAGATTGCTAATAGATACGTCGACGAGATAATACCTATAGAGATTTGACGTTCACATCTATATCTCTGGGATTATCTGGATACCTGTGACGGAGGGATTATACGTATGCAATGACCTCGACCTGTATGATTCAGCTAGTTTATCCGTGATCGTCATAATCTACGGGTGGATAGATTATGCACATGAAATTGGATTTCGTGACGGATATACCTGAATCTAGAGAGTCTCAATAATGAAACATACTCGTAGAGCACTAGAGCAACATTTATGAATAATGATGATTATTTATAAATCGTTTAATCGTTAAACGAAAAATACATGCGAACGGGCCGAACCGTCATTTCCTAATTAATGTGTATTTGTATTTAATATATGATATTATTAAATACACATTAATAAATAGTCAATAAAGGTATTTGACATATATCATTAATATATGTATTTGAGATATTTAAAGTAAATATAATACATATATTTGATATATTTATATTTAATTAATTATTTAATTATTTAATTGTTAAATGATTAATATAATTAAAAATATAATATATCACCAAATGATAAAGTTAGGAAATGATTATAAGTTGCAATTGTTGACTTATACATTAAAGGAAAAGGTTGTCAAATTGATTTTGACTTCTTAAGATATTTGTTCAAAATTGTTTGAAAAATGAAAAATATTTTTCCTTTATTCTATGTCAAATTCGCCATACACTTAATATATAAGAGTTTATTTATCTTAGTTGCATTTGTTGACTTAATTAAATGTCTTTAAAGTTGTTTTTTAGATATTTATGTCAAGTTGAACAAATGAAATACAAATGAAGATGAAATTAATATTCTTGCATTTCCTTTAGTGAAATTCGGCCAAGGCCTTCTTTGGCCAAGTATATATTGATTTCATTTCATTTGAAATGTTAACCTAATACACTTTAAAGAAAACTCCATTAATGGAAGCAAAGGAAGCTTGTGAGAAAGAAAGAAGAAATCAAAGAAAGCTTGGATTTTAGTGAGTTTTTCCAACTTGCTATTAGAAAGGAAAATGTTCCTTAGGATCTAGGCTTTAACATATGATGTTCTTAGGTTATTTCTTTCTTTATTCCTTGTGTTTTTGTTGATGGAAGTTTTGATGGAAGTGTTGAGCATGTATGATGAAGGAAGGTTGTGACTACTTGTAGTTATAAGCTTTCTTTTAAGGTTTTGGAAACCATGTTGCTAATCTAGAGTTGTTGACCCACTCTTAGATGACCTAGATTTGATCTTGAGTTGTTTCATTGTGTTGAGACTTTGATTGGATGGAAGAATATGATTAAAGTAATTGATTTAACCAATTGGTCTAATTTGTCCCATTTTGAAGAAATTGAAAAATTGGGTTCATGACCAATTCCAAATTTGGGGGTTTTCATATATGTTGTGTATTTGGATGTGTATATGATGCATATAAAGTTTCATGTTCATTGGATTACATCTTGATGTGTTTTGATACATGAAATGACAAAGTGCACAAATGACACCCCTTAGGGAGCATTCGGCCTTGATGAAGAAATTTGGGGATTTGGTTGCTTTTGGTGTTTTGATGTTTTGAACATGCTAAGTTCATCTTAGAAATGATTTAGAATCATTCAAAATTGATTGGATCAATTTCGGACTAAAATGGACAAAATACCATATAAGGGTAATTTGGTAATTTCACTTGAATATGATTCATTTGAAATTTTGTTTCATAATTTGATTATTGGGCAATTAAATAAATATGTTTATTTAATTAATCCAAGAAAAAGTTTTGAAATCGGAAGATTCGATCTACCGCCGCTTCCGCTGCGTTACCGGATTTAGCCCCTAAAACCCCTACAAAATGGTATCAGAGCAAGTCTGATTCTAGGCCTCCATAAATGATTAGCTTGTTTTATTCAATGTTTAATCATGTTTTCTTGACTTTATACATGCATTGTTAAATCTAATTTGATTAGATTTAGGGTGTATGACACTTAATGGAATATCCCCGCTTAATAAGGTTTTAAAGTAACTAGTATTTGGAATACTTGTTTCTTGGTCCGTCTTGTCAATACGGTTTATAAATATCTTTTCGTTGACTACATCGAGACCGTGCCTCTGCTGTGAGGGTGTAGCTGATAGAAATTTATTTATGCCGAATGTATATTAGATACTAGATAAATTCAAGCGAAAGGAATCCTGAACGTGCCCTAGCTGTCAGGGTTACGCAATTAACTTGAGTTTATCATTGATAAGTTTAACCTTGGTACGTCTCCTTGTGGGCCTGCCTTCGCAGCGACAACGAGAAACGGCCAGGACCGGAACCTTGGAGTCACTAGTGAGTGATTGACAATTAGTCGTCTACCTGTGAATATACGTCGGCGAGACGTGCCTCTGCTGTGAGTCGAAATATATTCATGGGGTCCTCTTCCCATTATGGAATTCGATTTAATTATTGAATTCTCGTCTTTCCGTTGGGGATTACGGCATTACGTAAAAATAATGGGAGGCACTGCTAAGTTTAAAATATTCCATAACTTAGGCAGTGTATGTTATTATGGAAATTGCCGCTTGTTTGTTTCCTTATTCTATTGTTTATATAGAATTAAACTTTTATTTACTGCACACATATTTTGATATGTTATCTGACTAGACTCTTGGTTGCAGTTTTCTAGAATAGGTTCTAGATACTAATAGACTATGATATTATTAGATTAGTCTAAACCATCGGGAACTATTGTTCCGATTTTCTTGAAAAATAAAGATGGTTAATGACTTAGTTTCTAAGTCATGATAGATAATCTAGATAGATATCCCCTTTAGGATATAATACTTTAGAGACAATAGTTTCTTATGCAATAAGAATTGACTTGAATAGTTCATGTCTCTAGATTCTTGACTGGCATTTAGAAAGCCCTATTAGGTATTTGTTTATCTAGTAATGACGTTTCTAAGCTTTAATTACCTTTAGAGGTAATGTGTCTGACACAATTTGCTAATCAGTTATTTACAATTGTTGTGAATAGTTGAATGCAAATAGTAAAGCTAAAGAAATGAGATGTGTATAGTTATGTATAGAAAATATCGATTTTCACAATACTACAACTATAGGTATTGGATACCAGATCTCCCGTCTAGTTATTTAAAATATCAGTTAACGATTGTTTTGATATTTGATATCGGAACTTGCGACTATTAGATAGTTATTTGTTCTTTATAACTAATTGTTATATATTTTAAATATAACTAGTAGTGTCATTGACGTAAAGATAAACATTAAGAAAAATTATTCGTAAAAGTAAATAATTAGAACGATGCTTTATGAATTTAATCACTTAAGCATTGGATGCTTATTCTGTATGGTAAATGATGGTTTGATACTAGATCACACTACACATCCTTATCCATTTAATGAATATTATATTCAGGAAAGTGATTAAGATCTCGTTTAACCAATGATTGTCATTGGACCACCAAATTATTTAACTGATACATTGGATGTATGTAGTTTTATAAAAATAATTGCTTAAGGTAGTTTTCTTTATTTCGTAACTTAGTTGATGAATTGTCATAACTTAGTTACGTGTTTCTGAAGGAACACATATTGAAAGTCTTGAAGTATCAAGTACTTTCAATCCGTTCTGATGAAACATAGATTGAACATTTTTGACTTGTTCAAATATATTCAATCTAAAGGTTTTAGAGAATCTATCCTCAAAATTCTTAACATGTCTTTGAACTGTTCAAAGATCTTTGATACGATCAAACGTATGAATTTAAAGCAATTAGTTCTAAGGTTATTTAGTGAATATGATTCATATTCATATTGTTCTTCCACGATTCCATCTTGATGGAATTGAGTAGTGGGAGCAATCGAATCTTATATGATTTGATTCGTCTGATATTGAAAGTTACCGAATTAGTTTCAATACTCTTGGGGTTATACTCCAGTAACACTAATTCATCTCTTTAATTAATGTTCCATTTTTCTAAAGTTGCATATATGATATGTATAGGTAGAAAATTTGAATCTTGAAAATTTTGAGATTTCAATCTTCTTTTATATAATAGTTATATAATGGAAATTACTTACACTCGGAGGTATAAGTAAAAGTTTATCGTTTATTCTGTTTAATAAAATTTGTATTCTATTTAATGGAATATCTTTCCTACGATTCTAAGTAATAAAATCGTTTTATTACTTGGTGTGTAACATCAGATGTTAACTATTGTAGAAAAGACTTGACTTATTGAAGTCAAATGTGAGAATGATAAATGTAAATGGAACTATGTAATTAATAAGATGAAACAACCCTTATATATCTTCCGTACAAGTTTAATAGGATAACAGAATCATTCACGAGTATTTGATACTTAATGGTTCCGTTGTTTTCTTACTGAAGAAAAAATTATCCTATAACTTGTAA
>SKCR01025128.1:0-17804 GCA_019454045.1 Zanthoxylum bungeanum
GAATCCGAGGCTAACTAGTGAGTCTGAATCTAATGAGGTGCTAATTTAGGAGTTTTTCCTTCCAACATTCATTTCCCGTTACTTACGCAACTTTTCAGGTAGTTGTGAGCAACCCTTCACCGGCGGGAGCCTTTATCCATACCCTTATAAGCCCACATATGAACCATAGTTATATGTCCTATAGAAGCTACCCTTATGCTTGTGTTTGGGACCATTATCATTTGGATCTATTTGGACCTCTCGTCATAGGATACGAACTTGTTGGGCCACTTAAACTGGGACGAGTTTGTATCTTATGATGATTGGGCCCAAAGTTTTCAAAATGACGATGGGCCACCTTGTGTTTGGGCCCCCTATCATTTGAAGTTATTTAGCCACCTTATCGCAAAAATGTTAACCTATTGGGCCTTTTCAACTGGGACAAGTTTACGCCTCGCGATAATCTGATTGAACACTTTAAAATGATAACGGGCCAACTTGTATGAAAACCTTGATGGGCTTAGAAGGTCTAAACATGATCCGAATATGCCAAATGCATGAGTCTGATATCCGCACTGGCTTTCATCCAGGAAGGGTATGCATTGTTATGGCATATTTGTATACTTTTGGATATCTCCAAGTCCATCCCCACAACCGTGATTACTGAGGGCCCAATTCGTCATTTCTAGACAATGACACGATCCCCATAATAGGCTTAGTCAATATTGTAAATGGGCGGTCTTTGTCTTTTACCGATGGAAAAGGACTGAGGTAGCCAAGGTTCACCCTTGTAGCGTAAGAGAGAATGCTTTTGTGTACCCCATATTGGTGCATAAAATAAGCCATACCTAGGACATAAATGGACTTACCACAAGTGTGGGAGGAATAAGGTCGGTAGGGTATATGATGTTTTGTTAACCACATGCATCACATGCATCGCACGCATACGTGCATCAAATTAACCCCTTTGTCTAAAAGGCATCATAGACATCCATTGGGTTAGAAAATAATGAAGATTTGTCAAGAGAGGTTAGCAAGCAGGGATGCGTCAGGTAGTGAAGGTTCTCGAATGGATCAATTGGAGACCAACATCACCAAAATTACCGAGCAACTACAAGCTTTGACCAACGTTATGGCCAGTCTGACAGTACCCCGTACAGTGAGAACATGAAATTTTACGGCCAGAATAGAAAGACCATTGGGGGGCCTTCAGCAAAAAAAAACAAAAAAAATTATTTGTTTTTAGTCCTCAATAGTTAAGCATAAGTCCAATGATGAAATTGTTTGCTTTAGGGTGAAATCTTAGAAATGATAGGTTCATGATGTACTTTTATCTGATACTTTGAGTAGTTGATCTATGTTAGACTCGTAAGCACTTAATTATAGGTTTTTAGCAGTGAAAACCTGAGTAGTTGGCAAGGTGACTAGTTGAAGAAATTACAGGTCAATGAATGACCGTTTGCTTAGATGTCTATCCTGATTTGCTTTTGTTATGATGTGTGGTATGGTTGAAGATAAAAGAAAAGTCTCTAAAGAAAAAAATTAAACCACCTATAACCGATAAGCGTGAAGATACCTATGGGAGAGTATTAGGACCATCATGAGGAGAAATGCTACCTTAAAGGGTAGGTGTGTTGAAAAAAAAGACAAAAGAGAAGAAAGAGAATATTATACCATATTGAGCACAGAAAAAGCAATTGCGGAGCATAATTGAGATATCTAGGTTGGTTTGACCCATCGATCCCAATTTTTGAAACGAAATCATTGAGTTGGCTTACCTGGGAACCAAGCCGTAAATGAACCTTTGCACACACACAATGTGAGTCTGGCTTAGATGATTTATTCAAAGACTTAGATCTGAGTTGCATTGAGTGTTTTGAAGGTTCTCTAGATTCATTACTGGGAATTCTTTGAGGACAATAATATGTGTAACTATTGGGACTATTTCATAGCCTGTAATATAGTATACGAAATGCCACTTCACATAGTGACGGAAAATGGAGTCCAATTTCAGGGAGAAGGCACATTTAGAAACCTGAGAATCAGAAGACATTATCCCAAAAATATGAGGTCACTTTCCACCTTGACCCGGTGCGGGTAGCAAAAAATAGAAAGTTGAGCCCGATCTGGGGGTGACCAGTCTACCACCCGCAAATAAGGGACACAACGGGATCTTGAGCCATGAGACCAAAGGGATCACCGGAGTAGAATTGACAGGAAGAAATTGTAAGCAGGACAAGGGGGCTACCAAATATTTTTACAAGCAAAGGGGCACCAAAGGCCAAAAGGATTCCTAAAGGGGTGAAGAAAACCCTCTAGAGCGAGGAAGGCCTAACCCAGGATGAAATCAAGCCAATAGGGCAAAGAAAACCCATCGGAATAGGGAATGCATCCATGCATACATACATACATGCCGCATATACATAATTTTTGTTAGCAGATTTTGAGGAAAAAGCGGTGAGGACAGGCAACTCCATGAATGGAGAGAAATAGAGGAACCTCAGAATGAATCCTAGGGTCGAGGCCCACATTATCAACAGTTTTGGGAATGAATACCAGGGTCGAGGTTGACATTATCGGTAGTTCAGGAATGAATCCTAGGGGGCGAGGCCCATATTATTAACAGTTTTGGGAACAAATCCCAAAGATCGAAGCAACTCACATTCGGTGGTTCGGGAACAAAACCCAGAGGTCGAAGCACCTCACCATCAACTCAACTTAGTTCAGGAACAAATCCCAGAGATCAAAGCATCTCGCACTCGGTGGTTCGGGAATAAAACCCATAGGTCGAAGCACCTCGCCATCAACTCAACTCAGTTCGGGAAAATATCCCAGAGATTGAAGCATCTCACACTCGGTGGTTCGGGAATAAAACCCAGAGGTCGAAGTACCTCACCATCAACTCAACTCAGTTTGGGAAAAAATCCCAAAGATCGAAGCATCTCACACTCGGTGGTTCGGGAACAAAACCCAGGAGGTCAAAACACCTCGCCATCAACTCAACTCAGATCGGGACAAAATCCCAGAGATCGAAGCATCTCACATTCGATAGTTAGGGAACAAAATCCAGAGGTCGAAGCACCTCGCCATCAACTTAACTCAGTTCGGGAACAAATCCCAGAGATTGAAGCATCTCACACTCGGTGGTTCGGAAATAAAACCCAGAGGTCAAAGCACCTCGCCATCAACTCAACTCAGTTCGGGAACAAATCCCAGAGAACGAAGCATCTCACATTCGTTGGTTCGGGAATAAAACCTAGAGGTCGAAATACCCCACCATCAACTCAACTTAGTTCGGGAACAAATACCAGAGATCGAAGCATCTCACACTCGGTGGTTCGGGAAAAAAACCCAGGGGTCAAAGCACCTCGCCATCAACTCAACTCTGATCGGAATAAAATCCCAGAGATCGAAGCATCTCACATTTGATGGTTCGAGTGTTGGGTCTCTAAGATCAATCCCAAGATCTAATAAGCATAAAACATGTGTGAATACTCAATGGAGTTTGCGGAATAACTTACATTGATCGGCTAGGTAGGATGTGTAGACAACAAAATTTTACCTCCTTTGAAGTTGCTCCAAGCTCTCCTTTGATTGTATGTTGAGCTCCAAGCTTGATCTTTTGAATTCCAAACTCAAGGGATGTTTCCCTATCACCATTGTATGATTTTTTAAGTGCTAGTTTTGGAAGAAAATTGCAAAAAAATTCTTTCCTTGGTTATTTGTAGTTCACAGCAAAGTGATGGGAGAGAAGAGAGTTTTGGTTTTTGATATTTTGATTTCTAAAATCAATTACAACTTATGAAAAATCAAAACCAAATTTTGGTATATGCTTTACCAATAGGCTAATCAAGTTTTGGAGGGAAAAATGCATTTAAGGCATCCAACTACTCCCATCAATCAACTTTGACACTTGATGGACAAGTGATGTAAGTTGGTGGGACCCACTTTAATTCAAACTTCAAGAGGCTTGCTCAACACAGTTCGGGCTCGGGTTCACTTAATCCGATTAAATGAATTTTCCATCGCGACGTAATTAAATCTAATTTAATTAAATAATAATGCCTTGCAAAATTATTACAAACGTCGCTTGTGAATTAATTTGTTCGCCCGAATTAAAATCCAATTCTAACTACATTATGAAATCTAATTTCATTTAATATATCGAATATATTATTTAATCGATTAATTCTAAATTAATCATTCTCTCTCTTCTTATCGAATTTTACCCCAGATAAATTCTCACTGTAATTCATCCTAGATTAATTTTCTCTATTTTCTAATTAATCTCAGATTAATTATGTTCGAGTCATACGTCATCGGTGAATCTTCAGGAAGCGACCCATGAGATCCCTGGATATATTGGCAGTAAATCTGGTCCTCGGACTATCCGAACACGTGCGTACCCGGTACCACGTTCTTACCGATTTACAAGACATGGTTGGCTTCTAGCAAAGCGCCGTGCCTACCCAATTCTCCAGAAATATTCTTTAAGGAATATATAATCTATAACAGGTGTAGTATACGTAGTATTGCGTATTACGATCCAGTATCAGATGTCACATGCAAGGCTTGGGGCTGGAATAATGTCTGCACCGTACGAAGCATATATCGGATCACAATCAACTAGTCTCTATAATCGGATAATCATGACCTTGTCATATTATCTCGATAGTTACAACATAATAAAGAACCAGTTTTATATCCCTGCGTGATCATCATCTCCATATGACTGAAGTGATACTTTCGTCATGACATCACACCCAATACACTATGATTCTCAATAAACCCAGAAGAGGCGTACACATAACCTGTTAAAGTCCCGGACAACCAAAACCAAAGCGTATTGATTGTCGCAAGTATTAGCGATGCAAGTCTCAAGTTAAAACCAAATACATCTACCCTGATGCGGATTCCCATAGACACATAGTCATACTACCAATGGGATTCTACGGGGTCTATCCAGAGCGAAGCTATTCCTGTAACATCAGTAAACACAACCTCTTATCACACTTGCATAAGTATCCAATACTTAAATATATGAGAACTATGATGTTACGCTTCCATAATACGAACAAGTGCAATACTAGTCTATTCTGCATTATCGATGTCCAGTCTCGATAATACTATGACTAATGATATTTAATGATTAAACCTTCGTGGATTGATACTGTCTCATATCTTATAATCCAGAACTAATCATAAGGACCTTTATCATTCATATATTTAAGTAATCTAATTACAAAATGATAAAATAACAATTTCCATTGTCACAAAGTTAATTTGTACAAAAAGCACAATGTCTTTTACAAATAGTGACGCTATGGGTCATAATTGTCCGACAATCTCCCACTTTGCCTATAGCCAGTCACTGAAGTATCTAACACCTGAACTATGTACATGTCGCTCAAACTTTTGCTGAGGAATAACTTTCGTCAGCGGATCTGCAATGTTGTCCTCTGATGCGACTTTCTCGATCTTCACATCGCCACGATGTATGATCTCACGAATCAGATGGAAATGTTGAAGAACATGCTTGGATCGTTGATGAGACTGCGATTCCTTAGCCTGCGCTATAGCCCTGTTATTGTCGCAATACAATGGAACGGGCTTAGCTGCTAACGGAACTACTCCTAATCCAATTAGGAATTTACAGATCCAAACTATTTCATTTACTGCAGCAATATATTCTGCTTCTGTTGTTGAATCGGCAACAGTCTCTTGCTTGGTAGATTTCCAGCTTACTGCTCTGTTGTTCAAATAAAATATGTACCCAGATTGCGACTTACAGTCATCTTTATCGGTTTGGAAACTTACATCGATAAACCCAGTTACCTCAAGTTCTCCATCTCCATAGATTAAGAACGCATCCCTAGTTCATCTAAGATACTCAATGATGTTCTTAACCGCAACCCAGTGACCATCACTTGGATCGGCTTAATAGCGACTACACATGCTCAAAGAATATGAGACATCAGGTTGCGTACATATCACTGCATACATGATCGATCCGACTACCGAAGCGAACGGGATTTGACTAATGTTGTCTCTCTCATCTTGAGTTTTAGGACACATGTCCTTAGATAGAGTGACACCATGTGACACTGGCAACAGTCCCCTCTTAGACTGTTCCATGTTGAATCTCTTCAACACTTTGTCAATGTATGTGCTCTGTGAGTGTCCAAGCAGCTTTCTAGATCTATCCATGTAGATCTTTATTCCTAGAATAAAGGCTGCCTCTCCCAGATCTTTCATGGAGAATTTTAATGAAAGCCAAGCTTTCACCGATTGTAGCATGGGAATGTCATTGCCAATAAGCAATACATCATCAACGTAAATGACAATGAATGTCGATGCGCTCCCACTAACCTTCTTATATACACAAGGATCATCCTCGTTTTGAATGAAATCATATTCTTTTATGATCTCATCAAAATATTGGTTCCAAGAACGCGATGCTTGCTTCAATCCATAAATAGATCGATTTAACTTGCAAACCTTGTCTGCATGTTTTGGTACGACAAAACCGTCAGGCTGTTGCATATAAACATCCTCCAAAAGGTTTCCATTAAGGAAAGCGGTTTTGACGTTCATCTGCCATATCTCGTAATCGAAATATGCAGCAATAGTAAGCATTATCCGAATGGATTTATGTTGGACAGTTATGACCCATAGCATCACTATTTGTACAGATCATGGTGTTGTTGTACAAATTAACTATGTGACAAAGGAAATTGCTCTTCTATCATTTGTAATTAGATTACCAAGATGTATAAATGATAGAAGGTCCATATGATTAGTTCCGGATTGAGATGATATGAGACAGTATCAATCCATAAAGGTTTAATCATTAAATATCCCTAGTTGTAGTATTATCGAGATTGGACATCGATAATGCGGAATAGACTAGTATTACACTTGTGCGCGTTGTGGGAGCATAACGGCATAGTTCTCATATATTTGGGTACAAGATACTCATGCAAGTGTAGTAGGAGGTTGTGTTTTACTGATGGTACGGAAAACAGCTTCACTCTGGATAGACCCCTCGGAATTCCATTGGTAGTATAAATATATGTTTATGGAAGTCCGAATCAGGGTAGGTGTATTTGGTCTTAACCTGAGACTTGCACCGCTAATACTTGCGAAAATCAATATGCTTTGGTTTTGGTCGTCCAGGGCTTGAACAGGTTATGTGTACGCCTCTTCTGGGTATATTGAGAATCGTAGTGTATTGGGTGTGATGTCGAGATGGAAGTATCACTCCATTCATAGTGGAGATGATGATCACGTAAGATACGAAACTGGTTCTCTTATGTACTGCAGTCATCGGGATAATATGACTAGGTCATGATTATCCGATTATAGAGACTAGTTACCAGAGATTCGATATGTGTTTCGTACAGGGCAGACACATTTCCAGCCCCAGGCCTTGCACGTGACATCCGATGTTGGATCGAAATACGCAATACTACGTATACTACGCCTGATATAGATCGCATATTCCAGTAAGAATATTTCTGGAGAATTGGGTAGGCATGATGCTTTGCTAGAAGCCAACCATGTCTTGTAAATCGATAAAAACGTAGTACTAGGTACTTACATGTTCGGATAGTCTGATGACTGGATTTACTGCCAACATATTCGGGGATCTCATGGGTCGCTTCCCGAAAATTCACCGATGACGTATGACTCGCACTTTAATTAATCTGGGATTAATTATAAGAGAGAGAAAATTAATCTGGGATTAATTGCGGAGATATTTTATCTGGGATAGAATATTATTTAAAGAGAGAGAACGATTAATTTGGAATTAATCGATAAAATAATATATTCGATATATTATAGGAAATTGGATTTCGACGCGGAATTAAAATTAGATTTTAATTCGGGCGAACGAGTTAATTTAGAATTAATTCGTTAGCGAAGTGAATAGTAATTTTGCTAGGCACAATTATTTAATTAAATTTGATTTAATTACGTCGCAATAGAAAATTTGTTAATTTAGAATTAGCGAACCCGAGCCCGAGAGTATTTGCGGGCGCACTCGCATTTCGAATTAAGTGCGGCCCACAAGTCACATCAAGCGTCAAATCACTAGTCAATCGATTGATGTGATGTCTAGTCACTTTGAGTGATTTGACAACATGTTATGAGTGATTGATGGTGGTAGTTGTTGGCATTAATGCCTTGACTTTTTGAAAGTTAAATTTGTGTATTAGATACACAAATCTTTAACAACCAAACACTTAACAAATTTTTCTTCTCTTCTCTCCATCTATCTCGGCCAAATGCCATCTTTCTTCTTCATTTTTCTGCTGTTGCCGTGAATTGAAGGAGAAGCATAGGAAATTTTGCAGTAAAATTTCCGGAGTGCTAGCACGTTTTTTGGGTCTTGCGAAGGTGATAGGGAAACCGACTTGTGAGCTTGGAATCACAACACAAAGCTTGGAGCTTGGTGGATCACCATGGGACCGAAAATGGGAGAAAAACCTTGAGCTTTAACCTTGGAGGAAAAGACTTGTTTTCATCGCATCCAAAAGCCGATCAATGTAAGTATGTTTCCGCCGTACTTCTTGATGTATTCACATGATTTTCATTGCTTGAATTGATCCTTGGGAGTTAATAGAAACCCAACAATGGTATCAGAGCCTAATTGAGCATGAAAATGATTTAGGGTTAAAATTGGGTAAATTCAATTTGAGCATGATTTGATGAAATTGTTTGATTGAGTATGCTTGAATGATGTTTAATTGAAGTTGGATTTGATCAATTTCATGAAAAATTGATTGGATCATTTTTTGCCCTAAAAGTAGGCTTGGCCGAAACTTGATGAACCCTAAATTTCATGGTATTTTTTGTTTCTTTGATCATTGGATGACTTGAAACAATTGGGTAATGTTGATTTAAGATTCAATTGGATTGGATTTACAATTGGACATTAAAAACCCTAAAAACCGTGACATATAGCATGTATAATGAGTTGATTTTTGATTCAATTGTGTTGGACATGAATTGATGTAAATGAACATAATTAATTGAGTGAATTAGTATTTTGGAGATGTTAATTTGGTTAATTAATTATGGCATACACTTTAGGTTAATTAAGTTATGAAATTTGGAATTTGGTAATTTAATTAATTGGGCCTATTTTGGAAATTGGGCTTGAAAATTTGTAATTGGGCTTAATGGGCTTGGCTGTACCAAGATTGGTTTAGGCTAAATTGGTTTGATCCAATTGGGCCCAAAACCATATCCATAAAGTCCAAATATAACTAATGGACCTTTAATTATAATTGGGCCTAATGGGCCTAAATTGGTTTCTTGGCAAATAAGGGTGATTCCTTAAATGGGCTTTGGTATTTGGGTTTGACCCATATTGACCAAAATTCCATGCCTTAGAAATTAATTAAAAGCCCATTGGACTTTAAATTAAATTGACATTGGATGTTAATCGGGATTTGAGACCCATAACGATTAGATTTGGAATCTAAGTCGTAAAGGTTCATTAATAAAGTGTAATATTTAATTTGGAATTAAATAAATGAATTAGTATTAAATGCAAATTAAATTGGATTGAATGTTGTAGTTTAATTTAATTCAAGAATTCGTACTTTGAGTACTTATTCGCAAAACGAGTTTGACTCGCGCAAAATCAAATCGTTGTTTGAAAATTGGATGGTCATTAATATTCAAATTAATTAATTGGATTAGATTGATTGATAACATGCTTGTGTGAATACATGGTTGCAATGCATGAATAATATATATCATATGGATATTAGATGGGTGAGGGCAATTTTGGAAATTTTTGTAATAAATTTAGAATTTATTAATTTGACCTGCGTGTCCAGCCTATTACCTCCTTACTCTTTGTATTTCTCTTCTCACCTATTCCCCTTAATGTAAATGAGGTTTCTTCAGAAGTGTTATGTAATCGGGTAGAAGTAATACTTGTGCTAGCAGGAGAGAGGAAATGGAGAGATTTGTTCTAGGAACAATGTGTTTAAGTATCCATCCGCATATCATTATTATATTTATTTACTTACGCGCCTTATTATGTGTTTAGAATGCATGTTTAAGGGTGTATGATGATGAGACCTTAACAAAGATAATTAATTGGTTGCCAATTACGCGAAAAACCCTCACATCATATTAAGCGTTTTTCCTTCCATTGAGTGATTCTTACTCAAGATCCAAGACTGACATTGGTTTGTTGGCCAAAGTCAAGACCTTTGTCCTTCGAGGATGTTTTGAATCATGAAGGATTTGTTCCATATTGGTGTCTTGTCAAAGTTGTGATTTGTTGGCCAAAGTCAAGATCACTTCTTGTCCATCGACATTGATTACGAAGCTTTCCATGGTCAATGGGTTCCGCTTAACTGGGATCACTAAGTTTGTTGTGCCGAAGCCAAGGCTTAGTTGATTCAGAGGAAAAAGGTTAGGCAATATATTGGATATATTTGCATATATAAGATATATGTTTCGGACTTGGATGTCCACCTACTGGATCTAGGAATTGGATGGGATCCAATTGATCTTAGAGATCTACCTAGTTAATTATCATACAATTTGTTGGCCAAAGTCAAGATTGTGTGTTATTTAACGGGATCCTAGCCCACTAGGAAACAAGGTTTACCGAGTACTCAACAGAGGGTTAGAGGCTCGCCGAAAAATAGTGGGAGGCAAGTATTAAATTTGCAATATTCGTTTAGTTACTTTCCATACGCGCTCATTTCAAATATTTCGTCAAATAAATTATTTATTAGTTGGACTAATATTTAATTGTTATTTTAATTAAACAGTTGGACTGTATTCAAACTAATTTCAATTAATAGTTGATTTTATAATTGGATTATAGTAATCAATATAATTGAATTTAATCAATTAAATATAGTTGATTATATAGTTGGACTATAGTAATCATTATAATGAATTGTACCTAAAATCGTTGATTAATAGTTGGACTATTAGAATCAAGATAATTGAAAGATTAGTGTTTAAAACATAATCTGGGTGTGAAAATATATTTAAACGACTTTAATTTTCAAATGGAAATAAAATATCAGGATAGTCCTGAAAAACTAAGAAGTTACTTTATTTGATAAAATAACATATTAGGCCTAAGCCTGGAGTTAAGCAAATGGTAGAGCATGATCTTTGGAAGATCCATGTGATGATAACTTTAGTGCTTAATCCATTATGCTTGCCAAATAGGCTCCTTAATTTCTTAATCAGAACTTAGGATTAGATCCTTAAAGTATGATATTGAAATTGAAGGATCTTCAAAGATCTATCCTTAGATCTTAGAAGTACAAATTGCAAATAGAAAACTCTTGGAGAGTTAATGGCTATACTCAAGGAGACAAAGCCAAAGTTTGCAATAAGGCAAGAAGCGCAAGGCGCATCTCACTTCGACATCCCAGAAGGCCAAGGCTTGGCCAAAGGCTTCTGGAGTGTGGAAAAAGGGCAAAGGCAAAAGTCATTATAATCTTCTGGGAAGACAAAGGACATATCCCAAGATGTCTGCCTAAACTGTGGCAAACGGGGTCACTAAAGAGTGACTGCCGTATGGACAAGGCAGACATAAAGGAATTGAAGACGAGCAAGGCTCCGACTTCAAATATGTTTGTTATAAACATGTTCGCTACTAGTATTAAAATTGGATTTTAGATACCAGTTGTGATACATAAATATGTACTAGTGTGCAGAATCTGCTGATAAGCATGATACTGACTTCAGTTGAGATTTATCTGCGAATCAGAAACGGGACGAAAGTCGCTATTTTAACCGTAGATACCTAAGTTTAGGAACTACCCTCTGGGTGTGTACTTAAATTAGGAAACTGTTAAAATATAACTAGTTTGACTAGATACATTATCTCTATATCAGGGTTTAACCCGTTGCAGGTATACCTTTATATTCTAGAACATTAAAGTGTTTTATTTTATAAAGATGATATGAGATAAACACATTAGATGTGAATAACAGTATTTATATTTTGAATATAAATAAATCTCAAACATATGACATGACAAACAAATAGCTCGAACTTATTTGATCAGATAAGACTTAATTGTGGCATTGTTGTCTGGGACACAATTTAACAAGACTCGTATATCCACACTTTTGAAGAGTGGATACTAGGACGGATTTGATTCTATTCAAATAATGTCTACGAATCTAGTTTATTAGGAAAAGTGCCTTGAAACACTTTTTACTTGGTAAAAGTGCAAATGCCATCGATCTGTTAGCCCTCGTTCATAGTGACATAAGTGGGCCCATGTCTAGCTAGGTTAGATGTGGATATGAATGTTTCGTGACCTTTACGGATGTGGCATCGCGTTATGGTTATGTGTTTCTTTTGAAACACGAATCAGAAACTTTTGATTAAATCAAAGAGTTTCGACGAAGAAGTAAACAAAAAGATCGCTAAAGTATTAAAACATCATGAATGGACCGTGATGAAAATACTTAAGCAATAAGTTTCTCAAATACTTGAAAGAGTATAGTATTCTTTCAATGAGGACTCCTCCCGGAACACGTCAGTTTGACGGTGTGTCCGAACAGAGAAATCGAATTTTATTAGACATGATAAGGTTAATCATGAGTCGCTCTGAGCTACCATTTCCTTCAACGGATACGCATTTAATAGTGCAAAACTTATTTTGAATAAGGTTCCATAAAAATCTGTTAGACAGACTTCATATTAGATATGAACAGGAAAGAAACTGGGTTTTCTCATTCCTGCAGATTTGGGTATGCTAGGCATATGTTTGGATGATACCAAACTAGAACCCAAATCGGATTAGTGCCTAAGTTGTAGGTTATCCTAAGGAAACCTAAGTATAGTACTTATACAACTCACTAGAGAACAATGTAATTGTTGCTCACCATGCGGTTTTCCTAAGAGGAATACCAATATGCAGTGGTAAGTGAGAGGAAAGTAAAACTCGATAAAAATCAGAGTAATACTATTCCAGGCACCGATTCCTTAATGAAACATATATAGTTCATCTAGGATGTAACTATACCAATAATCTTCGAATACAAAAGAACCACGTAAGTCGAAGAGAGTCAGAAAACAACCTGGGAGGTATGGTTTCTGATTTCACCTCATAAAGATGTCAATCTTATTAAGGGATACGAACTGACTACGTATGAGGAAGTGATACAAGGTATCGACTCCCTATTATGGCAAAGTTTCATGATATCCGAAATGGATTCCATGTGTACCAACTATGTTTAGACACTAGTTGACGTACCGCAAGGCATTGTGCCTACTGGTACTATTTATTCCTCAAGTAAGACATACATGGAAGGCAACATACCAACGTACTAAGCTAGGCGTGTAGCGAAAAGGTATCGTTATCAACATTGTGTCGATTACGACGAAACCTTTTACTCGTTGCCATGGTTAAATCCATTTGGATAATGCTTGCTAATGCTGCATGCTTCATTTATGAAATATGACAGCGGAATGCCAAAACCGCTTTCCTTAATGGAAACCTTTTGGAGGATGTTTACAACATCCTGACGGTTTTTTCGTACCAAAACTAGCAAACAAGGTTTTCAGGTTATTCGATCCATTGATGGATTGAAGCACGCATAGGTTCTTGGAATTATCTTTTTGGTGTAATCTAATAGTATATGATTTAATTCAAAAACGAAAATGATTCTTGTGTATATAAGGAGGTTAGTGGGAGCGCACTGACAATGAATGTCCTGTATAATAAGGATGACATATCATTTCTTGGAAATGATATTCCCATAATAACAATCGGTGAAAGCTTGGCTTTCATGAAAAATTCTCCGTAGAATTCTTGGGAGAAACAACCTTTATTCTAGGAATAAAGATCTACTGGGATAGATTTAAAGTTGTTAGTACTCTCCGAGAACTCTTACATTGAAAAATGTACGCGATCTGGTGTCTCATATGCTTTGATCATATGGAGCCACAATCAGGCCAATCCAAGTGATAGTCACTGGATTGATGTTAAGAACATCCTTTAGTATCTTAGAGGAACTAAGGATGCTGTCTTATACTATGGAGAAGGAGAACTTGAAGTGACTGGGTTCACTGTTGTAAGTTTCCTAACCGATAAAAACGACTACTATGTTGGATAATATGACCCATAGCGTCACTATTTGTACAAATCATAGTGATGTTGTACAAATTAACTATGTGACAAGGAAATTGCACTCTCATCATTTGTGATTAGATCACCTTAGATATATAAATGAAGAGAGTCCATATGATTAGTTCCTGGATTGAGATGATATGAGACAGTATCAGTCCACGAAGGATTAATCATTAAATATCCCTAGTCGTAGTATTATCGAGACTGGACATCGATAATGCGGAATAGGCTAGTATTGCACTTGTGCGCGTTGTGAGGGCACAACAGCATAGTTCTCATATATTTGGGTATTGGATACTCATGCAAGTGCGATAGGAGGTTGTGTTTCACCGATGGTACGGGAAATAGCTTCGCTCTGGATAGACCCTCGGAATCCCATTGGTATTATGACTATGTGTCTATGGGAATCCGACATCAGGGTAGGTGTATTTGGTCTTAACCTGAGACTTGCACCGCTAATGCTTACGACAATCAATATACTTTAGTTGAGGTCGTCTAGGACTCTAACCGGTTCTTTGTACGCCGAAGCTGAGTATATTGAGAATCGTAGAGTATTGGGTGTGATGTCAAGACGGAAGTATCACTCCAGTCATAGTGGAGATGATGTCACACAGGATACGGTATTAGTACTCTGAGGTGCTGCAGCCATCGGGATATTATGACAAGGTCATGTATATCCGATTATAGAGACTAGTTACCAGACATCCGACATGTGTTTCGTACGGGGCAGACACTTATCCAGCCCCAGGCCTAGCACGTGACTATCCGATACTGGGCCGATATGCACGATACTTGGTATACTACGCCTGATATAGATCCTTATATATTCCTGTAAGAATATTTCCGAAGAGATTGGGTAGGCATGGCGTTTTGCTAGAAGCTAACCTTGTCTTGTAAATTGGTAGAACGTAGTACTTGGTACTTACGTGTTCGGATAGTCCGACGACCGTATTTACTGCCAACATATCCGGGGATCTCATGGGTCGCTTCCCAATGATACACCGATGACGTATGACTCGCACATTTATTAATCTGGGATTAATTTGATGAGAGAGAAAATTAATCTGGGATTAATTACGGAGATATTTTATCTAGGATAAAATATCGTCTAAAGAGAGAAAACGATTAATTTGGAATTAATCGGTAAAGTTAATATATTCGATATATTAAATGAAATTGGATTTCGACGCGAAATTGAAATTGGATTTTAATTCAGGCAAGCGAATTAATTTAGAATTAATTCGTTAGCGACGTGAATAGCGGATTCGCTAGGCGTAATCATTTATTTACGACGCAACGGAGAATTCGCTAATTAGGAATTAGCGAAACCAGCCCGAGAGTGATTGATTAGCGCATTCGCATTTCGAATTCGAGTGCGGCACGCAAGTCACATCAAGGGTCAAATCATTAGTCGCATCAAGCGTCAAATCACATGTCACTTTGAGTGATGTGACATTTGATTGATTGATGTGATTAATTGATTGAAAGACAACTTGACACTTTGAGTGATGTGAGTTGTTGGAATAGTGTTAGTGGTTGGAAAGTTTAGTATTTGACTTTTGAAAGCCAAATAAAATACAATTACCTTTATTATATTTTGGAAAATATATAAGGTAAATGTTTTTACACTTTCTAACAACCTAATTCACATTTTCTTCTTCTCTCTCTCTCACACAACTCACGCCCAAATGGGCAGTGAAGCTCACTGGTTTCTCTTGAAATGCCGTGAGTTTGGGAAGCATGTGCCTTGATTTTGTGGCAAAATCAAGCGGAGCTAGCACTCCGAGAGACTTGCGAAGGTGTTAGGGAAACTCACCCACGAACCGGGAATCGTTCGACGCAAATTCGAGGCTCAAATTCATGAACAAAACTGAAAAAACGTGAGGCAGTGGACTGGTCACTGCAGTTGCGTTTTTGTAGGTGAAAATCAATTTGTTCTTCACCAAATCGTCTCAACCGATCAATGTAAGTATTCCGCAACTTCTTTGATATGTATTTCACACTTTATCATGCTTGTTGATGATCTTGGGACCTAGAATAAAACCAACAATGGTATCAGAGCCTAGGTTCAAGCATGAAATTTTTAGGGCTTAAAATTGGGAAATTGATTTTGAGCATGATTTGTTAAATTGTTTGATTGAGCATGTTTAAATGATGTTGAATTGAAGTTTGATTGGATCAATTTCATGAAAATTGATTTGGAATAATTTTCCCCAAAATATAGTGTTGGCCGCCGAAAGTTTAGGGTTATTTGGAAATTTGGAATTTTTTGATTTTGATTCATTGGATGAATTGGAATCATATAGGATGATGTTAATTAAGATTAATTGGATTGAATATTGAATTGAACAAAAATCCCCAATTTCCTTAAGGTGGCCGAATGCATTATGCCCTATAATGTCTTGGATTTTTTGATTTTTGAACATTGGATGTGTATGAAATCATTCGGGAAGTTAATTCGATGTCGATTGTGTAATTAATTGGATTGAATTCAAATCGGATAAAATTACCTTCTTTGCCATGGGTTTGATTTTTCATTTATGTGTTGGACATGTGATGATGATAATGAACATGATTTTAAGCTAATTTAATGTTTTGAAATATTGATTTGGGTGATTAATCATGTATTGCACTTTAGGTAATTAAATTGCGGAATTGGATTCATGTAATTAGTTATTTAGGCCTTAAATTGGATTTGGGCTTATTATGTTGTAAATGGGCTTATTGGGCTTTGTTTTACAAAGTTGGATTTGGACAAATTGGATTGGATCCAATTGGGCCCAAAGCCACTTCCGTTAAGCCCAAATACAACTTATAAACCTTTAAAGTTTAATTGGGCCTAAATTGATTTCTGGGCTTATGGGGTTACTCCTTGATGGGCTTTGGTTGCCGAAGCCCACGCCTTAAAGAAATTAATTAAAGCCCATTAGACTTGAATTGAATTGACGTTGGACGTTAATCGGGCTTTGAGACCCGACACGATTAAATTGGAATTTAAGTCGTTAAAGGTTTATTAAATAAAGTGTAATATTTAATTTGGAATTGAATAGTGAATTAGTATTAAATACATGTTAAATTGGATTTAATGATGTAGTTTAATTTAATTCAAGAATTCGTACTTTGAGTACTTATTCGCAAAAACGAGTTGACTCGACCAAAATCAAATCGTTGTTTGAACATTGGATGATCACATAATTATCAGATTAATTAATTTTGATTAGATTGATTGATAGCATGCTTATGTGTGAATACGTGGTTGTGATGAATGAATGTTGGTTACTATAATTAGTCCCAAGGAAAGATTAAGCAATAGAAATACAAAATCATACATGCAAAGCTTGAAGGATGCGGAAACATACTTACAAAGCTATGTGACGAAAATGGTGATGAGGATCCTAGAGCCACCAAGGATGAAGTTTCGGCCAAGTAAGAAGATGGAGAGAAGCTTAAAATCTTTGAGTATTCCAAGCTCCAAATGCGTTTCCCTATCACCTCTTTTGTTCCTTGCTTTGCTAGCAAAAATGGAGAATGAGAAAACAATTTTCTGCCTTTGTTTATGCAGCTCACGGCGTGAGCAAGAGAGAAAGAAGAGGAGAGTGTTCACTTTTAATTTTGTTCCCTTTGCATGCCAAAACCGTGAGACACCAAGGAAATGAAAGTGATATGATATCTAATACCAAAAGAATT
>SKCR01025129.1:0-18373 GCA_019454045.1 Zanthoxylum bungeanum
ATAGGCCCATTTACACGTCGTTTCTGACACTTTTAGCCTAGTGTCACTAACCTTAGTGTCAGTAAAGGCCTTTTTTCTTGTAGTGATGTTTCCTGTTCCGATGGGTTAGGCCTTCCTGGTGCTCCTTGATGCCATTTGCCTGCAAAAGTCTTTGGTCGCCCATTGGGCCTGCTCGTAGTTCCTTTCTGCCGATTCTCTCTTGGTGATTGCTGAGTTTCCTTTAGTCTCATTGATCAAGTTCTCGATAAATCCCTTATTCGCGGGGTGGTTGACTGGTTGCCCCCAGTCTTGGCTTAGCTTTATGTTCTTCGCTTCTTGCACTAAGTCAAAGTAGATCATGTGATGTGACGTTCCAAAACTACTGGTGATGGGGGCCTCAACCCTGGGACTCATCCCCAAAACTGATGATGATGTGGGCCTCGCCCCCAAACTGATACTGATGTGGGCCTCGCCCCAAACTGGTACTGATGTGGGCCTCGCCCCCAGACTGATACTGATGTGGGCCTCGCCCCTAGACTGATACTGATGTGGGCCTCGCCCCTAAACTGATACTGATGTGGGCCTCGCCCCAAACTGGTACTGATGTGGGCCTCGTCCCAGACTGATACTGATGTGGGCGCCCCCAGACTGATACTGATGTGGGCCTCGCCCCCAAACTAATACTGATTTGGGCCTCGCCCCCACACTGATACTGATGTGGGCCTCCCCCCCAAACTGATGCTGATGTGGGCCTCGCCCCAAACTGGTACTGATGTGGGCCTCGCCCCCAGACTGATACTGATGTGGGCCTCGCCCCCAGACTGATACTAACAATGTGATAGTTCATACTGTACTGCCTTCCACACGATAATCCTGATAGCTAAACATATTTTCGTCCTCAACGGATGCTTCGCGTCGAAACCAGAGAACCTTCAAAGTACTTAATACACTCAGATCTGATCGTCTGAATGAGTAATCTGAATTAGTCTCCTTGTGTGTGTGTGCCAAGGCTCTTTCGCAGCTTAATCTTTAAGTAAGCCAACCCGATGATTTTGTCTCAGAGAATCTGATCAGTGGGTCTAACCAACCTAGATATCTGGATCACACTCTGTGATTACTTCGTCATACTTAACATGATATGGTATTCTTCTTTTTTCTCTTGTCTCTTTGTTTTCATTTTGAGCTTTTTTTATTTTTTTTTTTTATTTTTTTTTCTTTTTCTATTTCTCTTTTCTTTCTTTTTTTCTTTCTTTGACACACCTACCCTTTAAGGTAGCATTTCTCCTCATGGTGGTCCTAATAATCGCCCAGGGTAGCTTCACGCTTATCGGTTATAGGCAGTCTATTTTTTTTTCTTTTCATTGCAGACTTTTTCTTTGTTTCCAACCATATCATATATCGTAGCATAAGTAAACTAGGATGGACATCCAGGCAAACGGTTATTCACTGATCCGCCATCTCTTCAACTAGTTATTTTGCCGACTACTCAGGCTTCTACTGCTAAGATCCTGTAATTAAGTGCTCTCGAGTCTAGCCGAGATCAACTACTCAAAATATCGGACGAGAGTACATCTCGCACTTATCGTTTCTAAGGCTTCACCCCAAAGAAAATAATGTCATCACCGGACTTATGCCTAACTATTAGGGACTAAAAATAAACAAATTTTTTTTTTCTTTTTTTTCTCTTTTTTTTTCTTTTTTTTAGGCCCCCCAATGATCTTTTTATCCTTGCCGTAAAATTTTATGTTTCTCGGTTTCATTTTCCCCGATATCCATGTTTGCTAAACCCTTCTTGACAAACTTTTTATTTTTAATCTCTAACCCAACGGGTATCTATGATGGTTTTTAAGACATAGGGGTTAACATGATGCATGTATGCATAAGATGCATGAGATGTTGGTTTCTATTAAGGTCCCAAGATCATAAACAAGCATGAAACAAGTGCGAATACAAATCAACGAAGTTGCGGAATACTCACATCGATCGATTGAGCGACGCAGCAAGCAACAAAACTCAAAATCTGCCCACTGGTTGCATTCGGCAGTGAGCTGTGACAGTTCACTGGTTTCGCCCATTTGCCTCCAAGATTTGAGCTCCAAGCTTCGTCAAACGATTCTCGGCTCATGGGTGGACTTCCCTATCACCTTCGCATGTCTCTCGGAGTGCAAGCTCTCTTGATTTTTTCCACAAAAACCAACCACTCTTGCTTCCCAACTCACGGTTTTGACAGAAATAGTGAGCTAATTTTCAGCCATTTTGGGCGTGTGATGTAGAGAGAAAGAGAGAAGAGAAATGTGTGTTGTTTTGTTGAAAAGTGTATCTAATACACTTATATATTTTTCCAAAAATAATTAAATGAATTACCACCTTTTTTGGCTTTCAAAAAGTCAAATGGTAAAAGCTCAACAACCATTCCAATAACTACCATCAATCAATCACATCAATCAATCAAGTGTCACATCACTCAAAGTGACATGATTTGACGCTTGATGTGACGCTAGATGTGAATAGGGATTTGACTCTTGATTTGACTTGCGTTCTGCACTCGAATTCGAAATGCGAATGTGCTCGCAAATAATCTCGGGCTCGGGTTCGCTAATTCCAAATTAATGAATTTTTCGTTGCGTCGTAATTAAATGATTACGCCTAGTGAAATCACTATTCACGTCGCTAACGAATTAATTCTAAATTATTAAGTTCGCCCGAATTAAAATCTAATTTTAATTCCGCGTCGAAATCCAATTTCGTTTAATATATCGAATATATTAATTAATCGATGAATTCCAAATTAATCGTTATCTCTCCTTAATGGATATTTTATCCCAGATAAAATATCTCCGCAATTAATCCCAGATCAATTTTTCTCTCTCATCTATTTAATCACAGATTAATTTAGAGTGCGAGTCATACGTCATCGGTGAATCTTCGGGAAGCGACCCATGAGATCCCCGGATATGTTGGTAGTAAATTTGGTCGTCGGACTATCCGAACACGTAAGTACCTCGTACTACGTTTATAACGATTTACAAGGCAAAGTTGGCTTCTAGAAAAGTGCCATGCCTACCCAATTCTCCGGAAATATCCTTACAGGAATAAAATGATCTATATCAGGCGTAGTATACTTAGTATTGCCTATTTCTGTCCAGTATCGGATGATCACGTGCTAGGCCTGAGGCTGGAATTGTGTCTGCCCCGTACGAAGCACATGTCGGATGTCTGGTAACTAGTCTCTATAATCGGATAAACATGACCTTGTCATTTTATCCCGATGACTGCAGTACTTAAGAGTACTAGTACCGTATCCTACGTGACTATCATCTCCATATGACTGGAGTGACACTTCCGTCTTGACATCACACCCAACACACTACGATTCTCAATATACCCAGCATTGGCGTACACAGAACCTGTTAAAGCCCTGGACGACCGCAACAAAAGTATATTGATTGTCGCAAGTATTAGCGGTGCAAGTCTCAGGTTAAGACCAAATACACCTACCCTGATTTCGGACTTCCATAGACACATAGTCATACTACCAATGGAATTCCGAGGGGGTCTATCCAGAGCGAAGCTGTTTCCCGTACCATCGGTAAAACACAACCTCCTATTACACTTGCATGAGTATCCTATACCCAAATATATGAGAACTATGTCGTTGTGCCCTCACAACGCACACAAGTGTAATACTAGTCTTTTACATATTTATCGATTTCCAATCTCGATAATACTCTGACTAGGGATATTTAATGATTTATCCTTCGTGGACTGATACTGTCTCATATCATTCTCCATCCAGGAACAAATCATAGGGACCTCCTATCATTTATACATCTAGGTGATCTAATCACAAATGATAAGAGTGCAATCTCCTTTGTCACATAGTTAATTTGTATAACAACACCATGATCTGTACAAATAGTGACGCTATGGGTCATAATTGTCCAACATGAGATGCGTGTGATGCATGGAATATATAAGTCATCCCATTATCATTTTAAAGCATTCAATCATACTATTGCGCGGTGCAAACTTGTCCGAGTTGAAAAGGCCCAATAGGTTTACACTTTTGCGATAACATGGCTAAACAACTTCAAATGATAAAAGGCCTAAACACAAGATGGCCTATTGGGATTTCAGAAGCTTTTGGCCCAATTTCCATAAAGCACAGACTTGTCCCAGTTTAAATGGCCCAACAAGCCCATACTTCATGACGAAAGGTCCAACTGGATCCAAATGACGTTGGTCCTAAACGCAAACATAAAGGAGTAGTTTCTATCAGTCCTACAACTACGGTTCATATGTGGGTTTATAGGGGTGTAGAAAAAGGCTATCGCTGACGAAAGATTGCCCACAACTAGGACTCCCCACTCAAGGGTTCGAGCGACCAAGTGAGCGCACCTTTTTTATACCTTAAGGTACGTGCCAACGAGTTATGGTGCATGACTGACTGTCAAATGGATTTCCTATTGTAGATTCCCCAGAGGGAGGGTGTAGCGAACTCTTTTAAATACCCAAGCCTCTTAGGCTCTTATCGCCTTGGTGACAGGAATAAACAACAAGTCCTCCAAATTAGTCTGTCACAGTGAGCTACGGGTAATGATTATCTTGGTGCCTTCACAGATTTTCCTCGTAGAAAGGTAGTGAATGAAGGAAGACACCAAACCATTACCTAGCTTTAATAATGCCTTTGATTAAACCCCTTCAACCCAAGGTAGACACGGTTAACTAAAGCACAAATCACAATCATTACAAGACATTATTTTGGGGCCAATTCTCTATCCCTAGTGGAGTCGCCAGACTGTAGGACACAAAAATTGGTGACGCTGTTCTAGGCTCGCGGCGTAGTTGGGAGTACGGAATAGCCCGCGGGGGAACTAAACTGGAGAAATAACATGGAGTCGCCATCCGGTGTGAACCGGAAAAATGATTTAAGGACGCACTCACCCCTCGCAAGGGAAGACCTCAAATTGTTGGGTTCAGAATGTTCCCTTACTTATGCCACTTGTGATGAAATGATTTATGCAATAACTTAACTGATTCTACCCAACATATTCAAGAATAACTTATATCTAGTTTGCATTCAAGAGAATAAATCATATGTCTAAGTTTGCATGCTTTAAAAGTAAGTCATCATAACGGCAAGCACGCAAGTACATAAACGCTTCAAATCAATAAACAAGACAATATAAATAAATATAAACTTAAACATAAAAGCAAATTAAATTCCTAATGCGAAAGCAAATAACTAAATCATGCGTAAAGAAATAACATACTAATGACTAAATCATGCTTAAAAATAAATAACATATTAACAACTAAATCATGCTCAAACACAAAGTTGGATGAAATGAAATATGTGTGTCTCTTAAGCGGTACGTGGCATTGTATCCCGAGTGCAGACCGTACTACCGTCCATTCGGATTCGACTACGGAGTTTACGTCCGGGTTTCCATTCGATACACCACAAGAGAGAACACATATTCCGTTCATCCGGAAATCACATCATGCACCAATCCACAATACTCATGCGAAATAAAGTAATAAAATAAATAAAAAATAAAGGATAATAAATAAAGAAGGTGCCCTCAGGTCTAACCTCTTTTTTCGTCTATCGGAAGTGCGGTACGCGGTTGTCGGAAGGGTTGATGCTCAGCAACTCTTCCAGTTCACTGGTTCAACATTTTCCTTCTCTATTTCGCTGTTTGGGCTGCTATTTTTACTCCATTTTGCTGCTATTTTCGCTGTATTTTCTGGTCACTATTTTACAGTAAATAGGGACTCTTTTGGCTTACGGCTTGCGGGTTTTACGAGGTAGTTTTGGTGTAGTTTTGGGGCGAATTCTGGACTGTTTTGAGCAGTTTTAGGTCAATTCGGGGACTGTTTTGATGGTCATGGAAGAGGCAATGTGAGGGACTTTTGGTGCGTGAATGGAGGCTTGCTGTGAGGGTTCAGGGACGTGAATTGAAGGGGGTTGCTGTGAGGGTTTAGGGGGGTGAATTGAGGGAGTTGTTGTGAGGGTTTTAGGACGTGAAGAAGGGGTTGCTGAAGGTTGTTATTAGCGTGAGTTGGAGGGCTTGTTTATGGCGTGAGTGGAGGGCCTGAAGAGGGCTGCTTATGGCGTGAGTTGGAGGGCTTGAAGAGGGCTGCTTTGGGTGAAGTTGGGGTTGCTACGTGAATGGTGCATGTGGCTAGGCGTTAAGGAGGCTGGTGCGTGAATGGGCAATTGCTGGGGGATTTCTTCTGGTATTAGGCGTGAATATGCTAGGTCAGGGGGGGCTGTTGGTTTATGGTGCGTGAGGGCTAGGTGACTATTGGCGTGAGTGATTTTTAGAGTATTTGGTTGCGTGAGGAGAGAAGGATCCGAAACCAAAGGGGCAATTTTGTGCTTTGGCTTTTGGGTTGTTTTGTGAGATTTTTGTCCGAGTAAGATGAATGAGCCAGGGTTATTTTCTTTGTGTTTTTCATGAGAATGAGCCAGGGTCCAATGGTTTGGCTTGTGTTTTATTTTATATGAGAGGGTTGGGGTAATCCTTGTATAGGTAGGGAAAAAATATTGTAATTATGGGGGGAATATTTAATTTGTGTATCATAAGGAAATAATATCTTTAATTAGGGAGGTAATTTGTTTTAGTTAGGAAGATGATTATTGGGATTTGATTTGATTTCATTTAGTTTAGGCATGTGATTTAATTTAATTAGGAATATGATTTATGAGATTTGATTTGATTTATTTAATTTAGGAATGAGATTTGTTTTGATTTAATTGGATTGGATTTAATTTAATTTGATTTAATTTAATTTTTGACATGTGTTTTAAATGTTTTAATTATTATTGGATGTGATTTAATGGGCTTGGGCTAGGTGGGAGTGCGGCTTTGGTTTTTGGCTAGGGATGTGTTTTAAAACAGAGGTCCAACAAGCAAACCCGACGCTTAAGCAAACGAATTAAATCCAACAAGGTGTCAATTTCTGACTTTTCCCTTTCGACTTCAGTTTCCCGCGACTTCCACAATTTAATAGGTAGTGTCTCCGTGTGAGACTCATCATCGGGACTTACATGAAAAAATGCAGTGCCTACAGCGCGGACAGTGGCTATGTTTCAATTATGATTTTTCACTTCAAAACAGACCCAACACAGCCCTAAAACATCATCTTACGTTCCCTAAAAAAACTGGATTAAAATGAAACCAAACCGAGTTCCGTTTCACAAAAAAAAGGGCGGCAATGAGCAAAAATAATGCTCACTCCCGTGAACAACAAGAAAGAGATGAAGATGAAGATTTGTTCGACACCACAAATTCTTCCGAACTATATCTCATTACCAACGGAAACTTGTGTGGTAAGACTCACAAAGTAATCCCTAAACTATTTAGAGATCTAGTCACAAAACAGCTTTTGTTATTTTATTTTTATTTATCTTTTGTTCTTCTTTTATTTTCTCAACAACTTGAGAGGATTTGGAGAAGAAGAAGATGGAGGCTAGGGTTAGAATGAAAGGCTTAATAAAAAGAAAAATAATTTTTCTTTTTATACTTAGGTTTATTTGTTTCCAAAACAAACAAATCATTTCCCTCCCATCTAGTCAAAAAATCGGCCAATGAAGCAATTTTTATTTAAATTTTGTATCATCAAAATCAATTACCATAATGGAAAAAGATGTTAGAAAAATAAAAGATTAATTCCTATTAAAAGATTTGTAACTTCCAATTAAAGTCCAAAGGTTTCCAAAACCCAAAATTTGGAATTTACACAATTAACCTTTTACTTAATTATATCATATATAATTAAATGCCAAGTGTTTAATTATCATATAATTACAAAAACTATGTATTAAACTTTTAACATATAGTTTCAAGTGTGACAAAATAACATTATTAATCATATTAATAATATTTATACCTTTGTGAGTATATAATTGGACTATCAAATTATACTAAATCCGCTATAGTAGATCGGCCTAGAACGGGGACCAAATGGACCTACGGTTCCGAGCTCCAATAATCTCGAAATATTAATTAAGCTCTTAATTAAATATTCTAAATTATTAACTCCGGGTTATTCCACTAAAAACCCGAAGGTGCACTCTCTTTACCACAGATGATATATTAAGCCGAACTAAGTCGGTGTCTATCGATATAATCACTACATACGAATTGACCCTTCACGAGTATCTTGTAATTAGAGCCGGGTCATAATATCTGTTATACCCCTCAAAATATTTATACCTTAAGTACCATTGATTCTCTAATGAACGATTTATTCATAACCATTATGAATTTTAATCTTTCTATTCGTAATAGAAAGACTTGAGCGCTCAGAGCATTCAAGTATCGAATCAACCCTTAAAAAAGATACTCCTATACTTCTCGGAAGAGGGAGTGAACTCCATATCTATGTAAAACGTTCCCAGTTACACAACAGACCATGCCCTCAAAGTACGTAGCTATTGGTCGGGACTGCTACACCAACCTCACCTTTGTAAATCAAAGGACATAGCCTATCATGCATGAGTTCATAGTACAATCAGGATTAAGATCAATCCATCTATGACCATCAATTAGATCGAAATGACTTTCTTTATTTAATGGATTTTATAAGAATGTCATTTCCATCTGGGTCCAGTCCTATATGATCACATCATACAAGGTGCCTTCATCCTCATGTCTCTACATGGACGATCCCGGATCAAGGTCGCCATACAAATATAGAATGAACCGCAACTATAGATAAACCACAAAAAGTACCTGTTTTGTTTGGTATCTATGGACTATTTAAGATTACTAACTTCAGACTTAAATCTTCTTGTGTATGACACTCATACACTAAGTCTGAAGGCACATAAGTAATCTAGGGTATTCTAGATAATTTATAATATGCCAAAATTAAACAAACATTTTAATAAATGAATAATGCATCATTTTATTTTAAAACATATAAAGCCGTTTACATTGCATGTAGCTCTAGGACATACATCCCAACAATCTCCCACTTGTAATAGAGCAAATGGGACATGTCACGTAATCCTATACTATCTAGGTGACCTTTAAACACTTTAGCCGACAAGGTATTTGTAAACGGATCAACCATTTTCCTTTGAATTTCCTCTCTAAATGCTTTCCCTTCTTGTGGCTTCTTGGTTCTTTTGAATTTGCCACAGATCTACCGAGAATTTATGGAGCCAGACTGCTTCCTTAGCTGCTTCACAAGCTGCTACATATTCAGCCTCAATAGTAGAGTCAGCAATGCAAGATTGCTTTATACTCCGCCATACTATAGCCCCACCACCCAGGGTAACACTGATCTAGATGTTGATTTCCTAGAACCGACATCTGTCTGAAAACCAGAGTCTATATATCCCCTTAGGATCATATACTCACCGGAATATACAAGCATATAATCTCTCGTTCTCTTAAGATATTTGAGAATATGTTTCACAGCCACCTGGTGATTAAATCCTGGGTTCGACTGAAACCTACTGACTACTCCCACTGCAAAATAGATGTCTGGTCTTGTGCATAACATAGCATACATGAGACTACCAACTGCTGATGCATATGGGATATGTCTCATTTCCTCAACATCTTGAGGTGTCTTAGGGGACTGTTCATTTGACAAATGAATTCCATTCCTATAAGGCAGATTACCTTTCTTAGAATTCTGCATCCCAAGTCGCACAAGGATCTTGTCGATATAGGATGCCTGAGACATAGCTAACAGTTGTTTCTTGCGATCCCGAAGTATCTGAATCCCAAGAACATAACTGGCCTCTCCCAAATCTTTCATTTGGAATTGGTTAGCTAGCCAGGTTTCACATCTGATAATATCTTTACATAATTCCCAATGAGTAAAATATCATTGATGTATAAAATATGAAAAATCACATTCCCGTCAATAACGCGTTTGTATACACATGGCTGATCGACATTCTTCTCAAAATCATAAGACTTGATCGTGGTATCAAATCTTATATTCCAAGATCAAGATGCCTGCTTATGTCCATAAATGGACCTTTGCAGCTTGCAAATGTTTTTCTCTTGACATTGGGCAATGAACCCCTCTGGTTGTACTATATAGATACTCTCATCAAGATTGCCAATCAAGAATGCAGTCTTGACGTCCATTTGCCAAATTTCATAGTCATAATATGCGGCAATGGTTAGAAGAGTGCGGATGGATTTGAGCATGGCCACTGGCGAGAAAGTTTCCTCATAATCAACTCTCTCTTTCTGGGTATAACCTTTGGCCACTAGCCTAGCCTTGAGGGTCTGTACCTTCCCATCTGCTCCCCTCTTCCTTTTGTTTATCCACTTGCAACCTATGGGTTTCACCCCATCAGGTTGCTCTACAAGCTCCCAGACTGAGTTGGAGTACAAGGACTCCATCACTAGGTTCATGGCTTTGAGCCATTCCACTTAGTCAGAATCATCCATTGTTCTATGATATGTCAATGGATCATCTATACCACCACTGGATGCGATAACTAGTGCCTCTCCAACTCCAAGATAGCGATCAGGTTGTCATACAACCCTCCCACTACGTCTAGGTGGTAGATAATTTTGATAAGCTTGCATATGACGCTCAGATGTCGAAGGTGTTATGTATTTGTCAACTGTCATTGACGATGGTGTGCTGGTCGAACCATCAAGTAACTCTTCGTGTAACAATTTACTTCGAGGCTTGAACTCTCTCTTATAGTCCTCCTCTAGAAACGTAGAATTTGTCGATACAAACACTTTATTATCTTTAGGGCTATAGAAGAATCCACCCATAGCCTCCTTAAGATAGCCTAAAAATAGGCACACCTGAGAACGTGACTCCAACTTTGTAATCTTTATTATGTTGGATAATATGACCCATCGCGTCACTATTTGTACAGATCACGGTGTTGTTGTACAAATTAACTATGTGACAAGGAAATTGCACTCTCATCATTTGTGATTAGATCACCATAGATGTATAAATGAAGAGAGGTCCATATGATTAGTACCTGGATTGAGAATGATATGAGACAGTATCAGTCCCCGAAGGATTAATCATTAAATATCCCTAGCCGGAGTATTATCGAGACAGGACATCGATAATGCGGAATAGGCTAGTATTGCACTTGTGCGCGTTGTGAGGGCACAACGACATAGTTCTCATATATATAAGTATTGGATACTTATGCAAGTGCGATAGGAGGTCGTGTTTCACCGATGGTACGGGAAACAGCTTCGCTCTGGATAGACCCCTCTGAATCCCATTGGTATTATGACTATGTGTCTATGGGAGACCGAAATCAAGGTAGGTGTGTCTAGTCTTAACCTGAGACTTACATCGCTAATACTTACGATAATCGATAGACTTTGGTCTTGGTGGTACAGGGCTTTAACCGGTTCTGCGTACACCACTTCTGGGTTTATCAGAGAGTCGTAGTGTATTGGGTGTGATGTCAAGACGGAAGTATCACTTCAGTCATATTGGAGATGATGTCCCGCAGGATACGGTATTAGTGCTCTTAAGTGTTGCGCAACCATCGGGATATTATGACTAGGTCATGCATATCCGATTATAGAGACTAGTTGCCAGACATCCGACATGTGCTTCGGACGGGGCAGACACTTATCCAGCCCCAGCCCTAGCACGTGACTATCCGATACTGGGCCGATATACACAATAGTACGGTATACTACGCTTGATACAGATCTATATATTCCTGTAAGAATATTTCTGGAGAATTGGGTAGGCATGGCGCTTTGCTAGAAGCCAACCTTGTCTTGTAAATCGGTATAAACGTAGTACGAGGTACTTACGTGTTCGGATAATCCGACGACCGTATTTACTGCCAACATATCCGGAGATCTCATGGGTCGCTTCCTGAAGATTCACCGATGATGTATAACTCGCACTTTAATTCTAGGATTAATTAGAAGAGAGAGAAAATTAATCTGGATTAATTGCGGAGATATTTTATCTGGGATAAAATATTAATTAAGAGAGAGAATGATTAATTTGGAATTAATCGATAAAATAATATATTTGATATATTATTAGAAATTGGATTTCGACGCGGAATTAAAATTAGATTTTAATTCGGGCGAACGAATTAATTTAGAATTAATTCGTTAGCGACGTGAATAGTGATTTCGCTAGGCGTAATCATTTAATTACGACGCGACGGAAAATTCGTTAATTTGGAATTAGTGAACCCGAGCCCGGGATTATTTGCGAGCGCATTCGCATTTCGAATTCGAGTGCGACACGCAAGTCAAATCTTGCGTCAAATCGCTAGTCATATCAAACGTCAAATCAAATGTCACTTTGAGTGATATGACATGTTGTCACTTGATTTGAGTGATTGATGTAGAAGTTGAAAAAGCAACATTTGCTTTTTACTTTTTCACTTTTGAATTAAAGTAATATATATGTTTTATTTAATTTACTTGGTAAATATAATAAACATATATATTAAAGCTTTATCTTCTCTCTCTCACATGCAAGACATACGGTCTTCTTTTCCCTCTCTTTTCTTCTCCCTCTCATTCACGGCTTCACTGCCGATTTCTTCTCCAAAAATTTCTGGTTTGACCGAAATTTTGAGAAGCAAATGAAGAAGAGTAGTGCTAGCACACACATGGGTTATTTTATGGTGATAGGGAAACGAATTTGTGAGCTTGGAAAGCTTGAAGCTTTGAGCTTCCATGGAGTCTTTCATGGCCGATTATTGGAGCCTCAAAACAGCCCCCAACCGAGCAGTCCACTGCATGAGGAAGCTATTGCCGAGCTTGGAGGGAGGCAAAAACGCAACTTGTTCTTCATTTCATCAAAACCCGTTCAATGTGAGTTTATTCCGCACCTCATTTGATGTGTATTCACTCGTTTTTATGCATGATTTATGATCTTGGAACTTGATTGAAACTCAACAATGGTATCTTGAGCTATTGGTTGCATAAAACGAATTTAGGGTTCTTGAGCAAATTTGGGGCTTTTTGATTTAAGCATGATTTTGACAAATTGTTTGTTTAAGAATGCTTGTATATGGATAACTTAGAGTTATATGTAATCAATTTAAAGAAAAATTAATTGGATTGATTTTCCCCAATTTGCTTATTGTTGGCCAAAACTTTAATTTGGGTAAACTCAATTTGAGCATCAAATGATTAAATTTTTTAGTATAGTATGCTTGAATGAGGTTGAATTGATGTTGTGCATAATCAATTTCATGAAATTTGGTTGGATCCATTTTTCCCCAAATTTTGGGCAGAAGAAATTTGGGTAAACTTGATTTTGAGCATGTTTAATGAAATTGGATGATTTAGAATGCTTAAATGTTGTTTAATTGATGATTGATTAGATCAATTTGATGAAAAAGTGTTTTGGAACAATTTTCCCAATTTGCTTGTGATGGCCGAAAATATGAACCCTAATATTGTCTTGGATTTTGATTTTTTTGTTCATTGGATGACTTGGAAATCATTTAGGGATGTTGAATTTATGTTTGATTGGGTTCAATTGGATTGAATTTGATTTGGGCATAATTTCCCTCTTTGGCCGAGACACTTGAAGCATGAAATTGGGTTTGATTTTGATTTAATTATGTTGGACATGATTAATTGATGTTAAGCATGATTAATTGGACAAATTTGATGTTTTGGAAACTTTGATTTGGGTAATTAATAATGCTATACACTTTAGGTAATTTAATTGGAAAATTTGGAATTTTTGAAATTAATTATTGGGCTTAAAATTGGATTTGGGCTTTTTAAGTTGTTATTGGGTTTATTGGACTTTGTTGTACAAAGTTGGTTTAGGCCAAAATTGGTTGGATCCAATTAGGCCCAAAACCGCTTCCAAAAGGCCCAAATGCGACTAATGAACCTTTAACGTTTTAATTGGGCCTAATGGGCCTAAATTAATTTATGGGCTTATGGGGTAACTCCCGGATTGGACTTTGGTTGTGGGTTTGACCTGAGTTGACCAAAAGTCCACGCCTCAAGAAATTAATTAAAAGCCCTTGGACTTTAATTAAATTAATATTGGATATTAATCAGGCTTTGAGACCCGTAACGATTAAATTTGGAATTTAAGTCGTAAAGGTTATTTTTATAAAGTGTAATATTTAATTTGGAATTAAATAATGAATTAGAATTAAATGCGTATTAATTGGATTTAATCATGTAATTTAATTTAATTCGGGAATTCGTACTTTAAGTACTTGTTCGCAATGCGAGTTTGACTCGAACAAAATCAAATCTTTTGTTTGAACATTGGATGATCACTAATTATCAGATTAATTAATTTGATTGATTGATAACATGCTTGTATGAATACATGGTTGTGATGTTTGAATAATGTATATCGGATGGATATTAGTCGGTGTGGCGATTTTGGAAATTGTAATAAATTTGATTTATTAATTGGACCTGCGAGTCCAGCCTTATCACCTCTTATTCTTTGTATTCTCTTCTCACCTATTCCCCTCAATGTAAATGAGGTTTCTTTAGAAGTGTAGTGTAACGGGTAGAAGAAATATTTGTGCTAGCTTGGAGAGAGAAAGTGAGAGATTTGATCTAGGATCAATGTGTAAAATATCCATCCGCATATCATTATTATTTTATCATATGCGCTTTATTATGTCTTTAGAATGCATGTTTAAGGGTGTATGATGATGAGACCTTAACAAAGATAATAAATTGGTTGCCAATTTGCACGCGAAAAACCCTCGTTAAATATCAAGCGTTTATTTTCCTTCCATTGAGTGATTCTTACTCAAGATCCGAGATTGGCAGGGGTTGTTGGCCAAAGTCAAGCCCTTGTCCGTCGAAGATGTGTTTTAATCATGAGGCTTTGTTCCATATCGGTGTCGTGTCAAAGTTTGGTGTGTTGTGGCCAAAGTCAAGACCACTTCTTGTCCATTGACATTGATTACGAAGCTTCCATGTCAATGGGTCCGCGCTTGACTGGGATCACTAGGTTTGTTGTGCCAAAGCCAAGGCCTAGTTGATTCAGAGGAAAAGGTTAGGGTATATATTCGATATATAGGCATATATATGATATATGTTTAGGACTTGGATGTCCACTTGCTGGATCTAGGAATTGGATTGGATCCAATTGATCTTAGAGATCTACTTAGTTAATTATCATACAATTTGTTGGCCAAAGTCAAGATTGTGTGATATTTAACGGGATCCTAGCCCACTAGGAAACACGGTTTCCCGAGTACTCGACAGAGGGTTAGAGGCTCGACGAAAAATAGTGGGAGGCAAGAATTGAATTTGCAATAGTCGTTCAATTACTCGCCATACGCGCTCATTTAAATTATTTCGTCATTAGATTAAATGTTAGTTAGACTAATATTTAAATTGTTGTTTTAATAAACAGTTGGACTGTATTATACTTGATTTATATATAATTGGATTATATTAATCAATATATTTGAATTAATTAATTTCAGTTTACAGTTAATTTTATAATTGGATTATAATCAATGTAATTGAGGTTAATTAATTTGATTATATAGTTGGACCATTATAATCATTATAAATATATAGTACCACTAATCGTCGATTAAATAGTTGGACTATTGTAATCAAGATAAAATTGAAAAGTTGGATATTTAAAATATAATCTGGGATTAAAATATTTTAAAATGATTTAATTTTCAAATTGGGAATAAATAATAGGTTACTTTATTTGATAAAATAACTTATTATACCTTAAGCCCAAAATTAAGCAAAATAAGTAGAGCATAAAATCTTTGGAAGATTTATGTGATGATGACTTTAATGCTTAATTTAATATACTTGTCATAAATCTAATTTTAGATTTAAGAAGTATTGAAATTGCAATTTATAATTCTTGGAGAATTAATTGACTATTCTAGAGGAGATAAAGTCAAAGTTTGCAATTGGGCATGTAGCACGAGGTGCACATCGTTTCGATATTCTAAAAACCCAAGGCTTGGCCTAAGGTTCCTAAAATATTGAAAAAGGATAATTGACATATACCAAAGTGACTACCATTTGGATATGGCAGACACGAAGGAATTAAAGAAAGGGCAATGCTCTGACTTTAAAAATGTTTGTCAAAGTTATGTTCACAACTAGTATTGAAATTAGATTTTAAATACTTAGTGTGGTACACAAAATATATGTATTGATGTTCAGAATCTGCTTTGAGCAAGATAATGACTTCAAGCTGAGATTGCTCTGCGAATCGGAAACGGGATGAAAGTCGCTGTTTCGACCGTAGATACCTAAGTTTAGGATCTACCCTTTGGGTATATACTTAAATTAGGAACTGTTATAATGTAATTAGTTTGACTAGAGACATTATCTCTCTATATCAGTGTTTAATCCGTTGCGGATAAAACCTTTATATTATAGAACACTAAGTGTTTTATTATATAAAGATGATACTGAGATAAATACATTAGATGTAAATAACAGAATTTATATTTTGAATATAAATAAAATCTCAAACATATAAAATGACAAATAAATAGCTCAAATTGATTTGATCAATAAAGACTTATTTGTGGCATTGTTGTCTAGGACACAATTTAACGAGACTCGTATATCCACACTTTTGAAGAGTGGGTACTATGACTGATTTGACTATTCAAATAAGGTCTGCGAATCTAGTTTATTAGGTAAAGTACCTAAAATACTATTTACTTGGTAATAGTATATGGGCCATCGACCTGTTAGCCCTATTCATGGTGAAGTAAGTAACTGGGCCCATATCTAGCTAGGCTAGATGTGAACATGAATATTTCGTGACCTTAAACGGATGTGGCATCACGTTGGTTATGTGTCTCTTTTAAAGAACACAAATCGGAAACTTTTAGAGTTTCGACACGAAATAGACAAACAGATCGGCTATAGTATTATACCGTCACGGTAAGACCGTAATGGAAAATACTTAAGCAATAAGTTTCTTATATACTTGAAAGAGTATAGTATTCTTTCAAATGAGGACTCCTCCCGGAACACGTCAAAGTGACGGTGTGTCCGAACGGATTAACCGAATCATGTTAGACATGATAAGGCTAATCATGAGTCGCTCTGAGCTACCATTTCCTTCAACGGATAAGTTTTAACAGTGCAATAACTTATTTAGAATAAGGTTCCATATAAATATGTTTGACAGATGTCATATAGGATATGAACAGGGAAGAAACGAGGTTTCTTCATTCCTGATATTTGGGTATGCCAGGCATAACGTTTGGATGATACCAAACTAAGGACCCAAATTGGATAAGTGCCAATATAGGTTATCCTAAGGGAAACCTTAAGTATAGTACTTATAAATCTCACATGAGAACAATGTGATTGTTGCTCACCATGCGGTTTTTCCTGAGAGGAATACCGATATGCAGTGGTCAGTGGAGGACAGTGATACTCGATGAAAATTGGAGTAATACTGTTCAAGGCACAAGGTCCGTAATGGAACACAAAGTTCATCAATGATGAATCTGTACCATTAATCTTCGAATACAAAAGAACTGAGTAGATCAGATAGAGTCAGAAAACAACCTAGGGTATGGGTTTCTGATCTAACCTCATAAAGATGTCAATCTTATGAAGGTATACCAACCGACTACGTTTTGAGGAAGTGATACAAGGTATCGACTCCCTATTATGGCAAAGTGTCATGAGTCCGGAATGGATTCCATGTATAACAACTATTTTGGATACTAGTTGTTGTACCACAAGGCATTGTGCCTATTGGTACATTAAACGTCTTCAAGGAAGACATACATGGAAGGCAACATACCAACGTACAAAGCTGGGCTTTTGACGGAAAGGTATCGTTATCAACATTGTGTTAATAACGGTTCAACATTTTACCTGTTGTCATGGTAAATCCATTTTGAAGATGCTTGTTGATAACTGCGTATTTGATTTATGAAATGTGTCAGTTATAGATCAAAATCGCTTTCCTGAAAAGGAAACCTTTTGGAGAATGTTTATAACATTCTGACGATTTTGTATAACCAACAAATGAGGTTTGCGGGTTATTCGATCCATGTTTGGATTAATGCAAGCATAAGGTTCTTGAACTGTCGTTTTGAAATAATCATAATGTTTATGATTTGACTCAAAACGAAATAATTCTTGTTATATAAGGAGGTTAGTGGGAGAGGGCACTGACAATGAAATTCCCATAAAGCAATTGGTGAAAGCTTGGCTTTCATAGATATTCTTTAGTAGAAATTCTCCGTAGAATTCTGGGGAGTAACAACCTTTATTCGAGGAATAAATATCTATTGGGATAGATTTGGAGTTGTTAACACTCTCTGGAAATTATACATTTAAAATGTACTTGTATTGGTGTCTCATACGCTTCGAGCATATGGAGTCATGATTCGGTCAGTCCAAGTGATAGTCACTGGATTGAAGATTAAGAACAT